>MCJB01001934.1:0-13651 GCA_002018475.1 Nicotiana obtusifolia
GAAGTTGAAACTTGAAGCTTCAATTGATAGCAATTTAGCAACTCCAAGTAACACTTGATAAATAATAGCCAAAATTGTAGAAGTTAAACTTTACACAAGTAGCCAATGTAACAAAATAACAATATTGTAGATGATTTTGAGAGAATTAGAGAGAGTTTGATGATTTTTGTGAATAATATGATGAAATAATAGGGTATTTATAAGAAAAAATAGTTAGGGGGGTTATGGAGGGGTTATGGGGTGCAAAGAGCCGTTTTTGGCCGTTGCCCAACGGCTATTTCATCAATATAGCCGTTGGCAACGGCTATAATTTAAAGAGGAAGAGGCTGCCAGATTTTCGGTCCGGTCCGGTCCGGTTCCGGTCCGGTCCGGCCGGTCCGGCCCCCAACAGTACCGGTTTCGTCCGGTTTTAAATCCCTGAGCCGTTTCGTGACCGGACCCCAACCCCCCCTCGTGTATTTGGTCCGGTTAGAACCGGACCATTAGCCAGTCTTATTTCCTACCATGCAACTAGTCATATACGTGGAAAGGAAAGTTAAATTTACTTCGAACAAGAATAAGGGGTAAATATACATCCGTAAAGTTATAATGTACAACTTAAATTTCCGGACAAGTTTAAGGGGAACTTATGTCCACCTAAAATATTGGTTAGTTAGACATGGACCACTTTAAACTCGTGTAAGCATGGCCTACAACATTCATTTAAGAGAAGCTATTAGCTATGTCTATTTATAAGTAGTTTATTACAAAAATTGATAAATTCATTAAATATTATTAATATTAGCTAAATCTTATCAATATAATAGTCTGCTTTGGCCAAGTTTTTTTTTGGACCAAAAGTACTTTTTTGGCCAAAAGTATTTTTTCTCTAAAAATTTAGGTGTTTGACCAAGCTTTTAGAAGTAAAAAAAAATATTTTTAAGGAGAAGTAGAAACAATTTTTTTGAGAAGCAGAAAAAAAGTAGTTTCTCTTCAAAAGCACTTTTCTGAGAAGCACTTTTGAGAAAAATAAACTTAGAAGCAATTTTTAAAAGCTTAGCCAAACACTAATTACTGCTTAAAAGTGTTTTTCAAATTAATTAGTCAAACACAAACCGCTTATCACCAAAAGTACTTTTCAAGCACTTCTCAAAATAAGCTGATTTTAGAAGCTTCACCAGACAGGCTATTAGCCATAGGGGTGTACAAACCGAACCGGAAAACCGCACTAAACCGAAAAGTCAAACCAAACTGATTAAAAGATCCGAATAGGTTTGGTTTGATTTGGTTTGGTATTGAGTAAAAAAATCCGAACCAAATCGACATGTAAATATATAATTTTTATATATACTTTTAAGATTTTAAATAGAATTTTTAACTATAAATAATGGGTTGTATGATCACTTTCTAATCAAGTGTTAATGAAATGCGTCAATCTCTTTATTCTTCCATATTCATATCATATGTTAAGATCTATTAAATTCTTATATCTTTTTCAAATGTGAAGTGATTGTTAATATTTAGGTATCAAATTGATTTTTATGTTTAATTACTAAATTTGGTTCACCTTGAAAGGGTACATCAACGAAAAATTATTGTCAGACGACTAAAAAAATAACTATTATGTGTTACTAAAAAAATCTCCCATAAGAATATTTTAATAGATCATATATTTGTCAATTTTTTATATTTTACTAAACATATATTTACTTATCAAAAAATTGACAAAGTAAGATTGAAATAATATTTAAGTAACAAAAAGCCCGAAAAACCCGACAAAACCGAACCAATCCAAACCGATATAGTTGGTTTGGTTTGGTTTTGATAAAAATCGAACCAACCCGGTCCATGTACACCCCTAATTAGCCAATTAGCTATTTGTAGCCAAGGTAAAGTCAAATTTTTGATTTTTTTTTTTGAGTCGGTGTTATTAGAATTAATTGGGTACATCTTAATGGGTTTGAATCTCAGTTTTGAGATGATTTGGTGGAGTTTTGAGGTGGTTTGAATTGACTATTCGAAGTAGAAGATGAAACATCAAAAAATAAATGTGTATCACATTGTGTACCATTTGTGTATTACATAATCAAATGCGTGTCACATGTATATTTCATGTATATTTGTATGTGCGATATATGCGTGATATATGTTTCATGCATGTGTTGCAGAAGAATTTTTTGAACTCGATTTTAACTACGAATTTGATACTAAATCAGTCTAAATCACCTCCAATCATCTTCAAAATTTGTATATTGACTCATGTATATATTTTCAATGAATTTCAACCATACCTATTGAAAAAGGTCCTTTTTGCTTAGATTTTTCGAATCTTATATGTGTGTGTGTGTGTGTGTGTGTATATGTATGTATTTTATCACCTTATTTGCCACTTCATCCATAAAAATTTCTTTCCGTCTCGCATCTAATGTTGCTGATCACGCTTAGAAATATAGAAGGAGATCTTTGCATGTGATTTTTGGAGAGAAAGAACCTTATTTATTTGAGTTTTCAATTTTTATTTGTGCTTGGCTAGTTTTGGTAAGTCTATGATTAGTAGCTAGAGGTTGGTACGTTGAAACTTATTTGGAATATTTATGTAAGATTTCCTTCATTTAATTGGATCATGTTTGATTGTAAGCTTACTTAAATAATAGTAAGTGTAACTGTGGCGGAAGATTGTGAGTTAACTAACACACAATCACATATAAAAAAAAATATAAGGAAAATAATACAAAAGCTTAACGAGGTGCAGCTAATCCTACGTCCTCGGAGAAAAAGCAAAGAAAATTTTTCGCTATGAATAAAAAAAAGGTACGAAGGATCTCTAATTACAACTCATATATATATATATATAATATATATATATATATATATATATATATATATATATATATATATTAGAGTGATTCCACAATTATTAGAGTGATTCATCGAACCTACAAAGACAATGATTTTCCTAAATATACAAGGACAATAGGTTTCTAAATCTTACTATAAAGTCTAACATTTAGGATTTACACAATTTAAGACACAAATAAAAGATCTTTTCCTTGGCTTAAATTCTCTTCAATCAACAAGTATAGAATCGCACTGCCTTTTGCTAAGCCCTCGCAAGGAATTTGTTGAGTATAGTACACACCAATTAAGTCTGGGAAAACTTGTCGGCTAAAGGTAGTACTCTTCAAGTATAGATCCACTTCAATTTCAAATAATATACTTTACTGGGGCACGCTATGTATCTACTTACAATGCTAACAGCATGTGAAATGCCAACATGAATGTAAACCATATCATATATAATGCTACTCACAATATCCGAATATGAAACACTAGACATATGTTAAATTTCTCTATCCTTGTTAAGAGACTCGGTGTCTTCACTTATAGCACCAATCCTTTGATCTGCTTGTGTATTGAAATAGCTTCTAGATAGTTGTTAGTTGTACTAGAAATAGCTTCTCGAATGCTATTAGGCTCAAACACATTAATAGTCTATGCAACTGATAAAGTAAATTCCACATGGTTTGCATATTAAAGATGCTCCTATCAACGGTGTTTGCATACCTTTACATTAATCTCTCCTCTTTGCATGTTACAATACTTACAATTGTTGTTAGTCAGGTGCGTCGACATTATTATCTTGATCAAGATTTTATATCTACTCCACTTCCTCTACTTTTGAAATATTGCACGAAGTTAGTGAAGAATTAATCTCTAACTCTATGCGATCACTAATATCACCATCAGGATCTAAATTTTTTCAGGCAGTGATGGCACCTAATCCAACCGCTAGGCGAACCAACCAACTAGATTGTAACCCTTAACAGACAATAATCACATAAATAAGAAGCAACAATATGAAATGTCAATAACTACTAGTGTCACAAGTCATGAGCCACTAAGAGTAAATTTACGATAGCGATGTGGATAGAGGTACAATATCTGTTTGAATACATAAATAAAAATACAAGATTCTAGGCTACCATGAACAAATGACAGCGAATGACCGGAAAGCTGAGAAGTGTACGATTTCACAATAGCTCTGTTTCAAAATCTATACACAAGATATAGAAGTATAATATGAGTACAACCGACCCATAAGTAGTGGTGAGGTTTTAGTCAAATGATACTCACCTTATATAATCTGTTCAGTTCATAAGCATATACAATAATAAAGAAACTTCCAAAAGGTAACGAATATCAATAATAAGGTGCACAATCAAACAGAAATATAGTAAGCATATTTTTTAAAATAACATGGTCAAAAGCTTATATAAATACACCAAATTCATATATAAAGGAGATATGCAACAAGTAATATTAATTTGAATGCTTTTACATGAGTCTAGAATGTCTCTGTATGATAACGACTCTACTTTACATCAATATGACATCCTCCAAATGTCCAACTGCCTGCTAACAAATCACATGCATGTGTAAAATGCATGAATGTACATATATAGATAATATGCATACATACTTCTATATGAGTATAGAATATCCATGCATGAGGAAGACTTAAACTTTACAACAACCAGTACTTTCCTGATGTCTGACACCTCCCCAATATCCAACAATATTACGCGCATACGGCCCTATGTAGCATGGCGATTACGTGACTCTAGAGGGATGGATCTAAATCTATGCGTCTAAACATTATAGGTCCAGAATCAATTATTAACCTGTACGGAATGTTCTATCGTGCCATAATCATATCGATCACATAAAATAAATCATCGTGCCATAATTATATTAACCACACGATATAAATCATTGTGCCATAATCATGTCAACTGCATGACATAAATTATCATGTCACAATCATATCAATTGCATGGCATAAATCAGTGTGTCATAACCTTAGTCCGTATAAGAGTACCATATGCATGGATGTATGCATATGAACGAAGAAGATAAATATGTATGATACATATGGAGCAGAGAAATTAACATGTAAGGATTTATGTATGTATATAATGTATGACTACGACTATAACATGTAATCCAATATACAAGTAGCTCTTCATGTTCAAATAAGATATCAAAAGCTTAGACATGATCTCTAGCATGAATAAGAAAGTTGAAGTAGTCATAGTGGCAGATAAAGCATATTGTAAGTAGAGCATGCAAAAAATAATGCATAAAGAAATCTAAATTCTATCCCAAGAATAGAGAACTTTGGTATCCGCATCTATGCTCGTAACCTCGTATATACGTTACTCTCAAACACGTAGCATGTAGCACATAAGTATATTTTCTAGAAAAATTCGCTCAATTCGAGATTAAGCAAGATACTTACCTTAATCTCATACTAGCTTTTTTCGTCAAAATTTACCTTTTCTATCTCTATATCTGTCAAACGAGCCTGCTCTAGCCGAAAGAATGGTCAAGGAAGTCAAATAATGTTATAGTGATCAATTTCAAATGATAAAGTTTCGATATTCAAAAAAATCTCAAAAATAGCCTTTATGGTCAAATCCTGAAATAAAAATCAAATTATATTGATCCATAATCTGGAGCCCAAATATGTGATTAGTTTCTAAATTTGAGTCAAATTGATGTTTATAATCCCAAAATACACTTTCTTAACTTTCAAGTCAAAAATCTCTCTTTTCCTTTTTAGATTACTGTTTCCAAGATAAAATCAATAATAGATTCATGATATATTCATAGATCTAGGTTATAATCACTTATCTCATCATCTTAGGTGAAAATTTCTTCAAAAATTGTCTCAATTCGAGCTCCTTAACTCCCAAATGATAAAATGAAGTTCAAGTACGAAATGAGTTTATATGCACAAGTGCATAAATATTTATTATCCTTCATTAAAATAGTCATAACTTTTTGTACATTGTCAAAATAATAAACTGAAAACTAAATTCAAAGGGTTTTAATAAGAAATTTTTACCAAATTCCTTGACTTAGAGAAATTCTCTTGTGAAGTCAGGTCAATCGCAGAAAATTCATGTTTCAGCACTTTAAAATTTTTAAAACTTGCTCCAAAATGCACTGAAATTAACTCGAGCTCCTCAGATACCTCCAAACCATCCCAATAAATCTAAATATCCTATATTAACTTATCCAAAAGCTAAAAACACAAAAATAAATGTTGCAACTAAAAGTCAACTTTCAAGTCAAACTTATGAACCTTAAATTTTCAATTTTCATGCAATAGTACCAAAGTGCACCCGAGCCCTTAGGTTTTTAATCTAAACATATGTACAAGTTCAAATCATCATACGAACCTATTGGAACCTTTAAACCATGAATTTGAGCTCGTAACTCAAAATGTTAACTTTACTCAACTCTCTTAACTTAAGGCCTCTAGTTAGGAACGAAGTGTTCCAAATCACTCTTGAACCTCTTGGGACCCAAACCAACTATACATGCAAATCATAAAACATCATATAAATCTATTAAGGTCTCAAATCATAGAACGGGAACCACAATCTATATCTGTTATTGTCAATTCTCTCTCCGACTAACTACTAAGACAGATTTATTGAGAGTCATATTCCTACTAATGTTTTCTTTCTGCAACACCATTTTATTTATGGGTATGGAGATAAGATATTTCATTAATTATGCCAAAGTATTAAATAAATAAGAACTTTTTTATATTCACCAGTCCAATCACACTAATTCCCACTTTATGATTTAAAGTGCAAAAAGATAGTGTAAACTTCACTTTTGGATGACCTAGGAAAGGTCCAAATTTACCCCTTTATTTTTGAATAGTGTCAACGTTTAACTTCCGTTATATTATTTGGTCAAATTTATCACAACCATTATACTATCCGATAAAATTTATCCCTGCCATCAACAAACCTTAAAGATTACCCTTCAATCTGTCAGGTGACTCAGAATCTCCCAAATTATTTTAGTTAAGTCACTTATTCTTCTTTGATCCACTATTTTCAGCATAGTTGGCATTTACTTGTTTTCTTAATTGAAAAAAATAAGAGAAAAAAATATTAAAATAATACATCGATTAGTAAATAAAGTATAGTAAATTGAAGAATCTAAATTAGGCACCTTGTCTAAGTTCTTACAGTATTTACAACACCCCAGCTTTAATGAATTAGGTGCACCAAAGGTATAGAGACTTGGCAAGTATTAGTGATAGAAGTTGAAGTTTCTTGGAGACTTTGCATTGTCGAATTCAACTTTGGATTAATCAAATGCTTGCGCATTGTGCACTCTTAAATTAGTTGCACGAACTATATATTAACTAGATAATTACAAAATAAATTTGAATATACATGTACATACATAATGAGCAGCCGCATGTAATACATACAAATAGACCTATTGAATTTTGTTGGTGTATATGATTGAAAAATTTAAATCAATTCCAAGCCCATTTTCACGTAAAGAGAAATGAGTACAATGGTAATTAAAAATATTCACGAATATTTGTATAGTGTGGTACCTTTAAAATTCACATTAGTAGTAATTTCTGAAAAAGTTGATCAAGAAGAAGAATAAGTGATCTAAATAAAAGGGATTTGGGAAGATTTTTGGCTATCTAATGGACTAAAGGGTAAGTTTTAAAAGTTTGTTGGTGATAGGGATAAATTTGACCGAATAATATAAAAATAGAGATAAATTGACCGAATAGTATAACGGATATTAAATGAAGACAATATCAGAAAGTAAAAGAATAAATTGGGCCCTTTTTCCAATTTAGTACAAACATCAACGAACACAAAATACGGTTTAATGGAAAAACAAAATGGCAATGATTATAAATATGAAAGTGTTAGCTAGCATATAGCTAATCGAAACAGAAAAAAATAAAATTCTGGGCTTTTAGTAGCGTTGGACATAACATAAGATTGATATGCAAATCTTGCTTTACAATTTTGTCAATTATTTTAACTTCAATTTAAAATGTAAAATTTGAAACACTGAAAACTAATTTGAAGGGTAAATCAAGTAAAATAATGATTTCACTCACAAAATGTTAGTTTTTTTTAATGGCAGATCGTTTGGTTCATAGAATAAGGGATAATAAGTTTGGGATAAAATGTGAAATTATTTTATCTCGCGTTTTGTAATTTATGTTTTCAATATAAGCAACTCAAGAATTAGCTTTGATATTAATTTTATACCGCACTCGATGTGGATTAATGTGTAACATTCCGTAAATCTGAATTAGTTGTAGATGCATTAAATGAATATTAATGTGAAGTCCTATCGGGATGAGTATGGGTTGAAACCGTTATCAAGACCGATACTGAGGTGCATAAAATTCGATAGCATCGACTAAGTTTATGGGAGGTACATCTTATAGCCTTAGTTAGTGCAAGGCCATAAAAATTCAGTACCTCAGACAGTACAAGGCACTGTCCAGGGCATCAACTTTAGCGCCCAGACAGTGCAAGGCACTGTAGTTTTGGCGCCTCTGATGGCGCCTTGCACAGTTAGTTTGGCGCCCTTGATGGCGCCTCGCACCGACATTTTTTATCCGAGCTATTTTTATTTCCTCCTTAATTTTGGGATGTGTTTATTTATTTAAAAGCCCTGCCTTCGTTCCCCCACACCCCAAACACAAAAACCTACTCTAGAAAAGGAAGCTCTCAAGAACCTAACTTCCCCAAGGTCTATCCATCATCCAATGTAAGTTCTAACAGCGATTCAAAGTTAATATCAATTTTCTAACACCTTATTAACATGGGTAAATCCTTCCACTCATTAGATATTCGATCGAGACATCATTGTTGAGAAAAGAAACCCTAGAACTCGAATTCAAGAGGATTGAGCTTCAAAAAGGTATTTCTTCTACTCCATAATCATTTATAGCTATAAATTGATGATTTTTCGGGAGAATAGTAAATGGGTATGATAAAGAGAACCATATGAACTATGCGAGGGTTTTGGGTTGTTAACTTAAGATTGTTGTAATCATTTGCGTGATGAGAAATGGTATTAGTCACATCTATTTGGGATTGTAGAATCACCTAAGCGTAGTAGAATGAGAATTGGGTGAAGAAAACACCATTAATGAGGGCTATGAGGCTTTATTCCATAAGGTGCTTGATACAATGCCTCAGTGACGGAAACATGAGCGTTAGCGCTAATATTGGTTCCTCTTGATATATATTTCAATAGATTATCATTGAAAGTGATTAACATTGTGGTGCGCTTGAAAGGACCAGAGTCAAGGTATGTGAGGCTAACTCTCTATGTTTGGGAATGTTAATGATTCTCCCTCCACTACGTTTCTTTTACGACGTTATTAATTGCCTCAGAAATATAGTTTAGCCTAGTTCCTTGAATAGTTGCAGAACTTCTATTCTCTAGTTTCATAACTCGTTCATGACTTTCATTCCGAACGTTCTGAGCTCAGTGCGTAATCAATATGACTTGGGTTTGATGCCCATGAGTCTCAGTCTAGATTACTCAGCATGTCATAAACAATTGAAGTTTCAGTTTTCATAATCAGTTCAAGAATACATGTCTCAGTCTAGTCTTATTCAGTATTCCAGTATCATGTAACTCAATATGATTCGGTATTTGAGCATCACGTATTGCAGTATGATAATCAGTTCCTGAATTTAAATTCCTGAATGTTGAAAACCTGTATTTGGGCCTGAGGCCGTAGTTTATATGCTTTATGCATATTTGGGCCTGAGGCCGTTGTTTATGCTTTATGGATGTTTGGGCCTGAGGCCGTAGTTTATGCTTTATGAATTTTTGGGCCTGAGACCATAGTTATGTATACGTATACACAGGCCTAAGTCCGTAGCTTGTGCTCGTATCTATTGGGCCTAAGGCCGTAGTTTATTCTTAAACAGGTTGTTCATCATTCAGAAGAGGGAGTATGCATATCCTTACTTCCTTTGTTTAGTTAAGTTATCAGTTATCATTTCAGTTATCAATTATTAGTTATCATTTCAGTTACAGTTTCAACAATCACCAATTTAGTTATCAATTATCAATTCTCAATTATCAGCTTAGTTTCAGTCTCAGTATTTATAGTTCTTTCTTTTAGTTGCTTTACATACTAGTGCAATTCAAATGTACTGACGTCCCTTTTTGCCCGGGGCCTGCATCTCACGATGTAGGTAATGATCTACAGGTTGACGATTCAGAACGCTAGGATTCTCGTACCAGCTATTGGGTGAGCCCCAGTTCTTTCGGGGCATTATCATTACTTTACATTCTTCCAATATTAACAGACAATTAGTGTTTTCAGTATATCATTAGAGACTTCATAGACTAGAGTAACAGTTAGATAGAGTCACACGCTTTTCATTTTAAGCAATGTTGTTTTCAAACTTGTATTAATGTTTCAACACTTTGATTTATATCATTCAGACTTTCAGTATATCAGCATGTGTTAGTTTATCTTCCGCATTCAGTATGTTATGATATCACATGTTGATTCAACCAGCTAGTTGGTTCGATCGGTCACATGTAGTCAGGCACCGAGTGCCATGTTACGTCTAGGCCCAGGTTCGGGGCGTGAAAAAGCCTTAGGTTTAAGAGTCCTGGGGAGTCAATGAAGCTGTGTCCAGTGGAGTTTTCTTTATATGTGTGTGCCGGCCACTCATATAAATGGTTAACTACCAAGACATTTAGGATTGTCTCATTTCTTTCTGCTCTAGATCGTGCCATGAAGCTTAGAGAATTAGGTAACCTTTTCTTCTTATCGAATTCCAGACGTATCGAATGCCCAAGCGACGGGCAAGAAAAACTCAAGGTCCTAGAGAGGATAATCTCCTATAGGGATATAATAATGGAGTATCGATTGGTAACAAATGAGATTCGAAATGTTGAGTGTTGGATGCAATGAATAGTAGTACAGATTAGAGCATCACCTTATCAGAAAGTTAAAAAAAAGGAAAAAAAAAAGGGAGTTATCATGTTCTATGTTTATTAGTTTACCTCAATTACCAGTTATACAGTCTTTCAGTTAGCAGGTTTATGGTTATTCAGTATGCCAGTTATCAGTTATTCAGTTACCAGATCTCCAATTTTCAGTGTATTCAAATTTTGGTGACTTTTGAGTACATAGTGATGCCTATGGGTGATAAAAGAAAATGTTAGTACCAATAATTATAGCAAAATCTTCCCAAGTTTTACGTTCGGATTAAGACAACATAGATTCGCCAAGTCCTATTTCGGACGTGTAGCATAGAGACCTAAAGTTTCAAGTTGATGATTAGGTGTTTCTGAAAGTTTCGCCTAAGAAAGGTGTTATAAGATTTGGGAAGAAAGGAAAGCTCATTCCCAAACACATCGGCTATATAGGATCCTACGAAGGGTCGGGAAAGTAGCATATGAGTTAGAGTTTCCACCAGAATTGGCGGTTGTACATCCAATATTTCATGTGTCATGTTATAACATTCAAGTTTCTAGTATTCAAATATCATGTCACGACATTTATGTTTCCAGTATTCAGATCTCATGTTAGAACATTGAAGTTAGTTCAGTACTCAAATACTCATGTCAGTCCAGTAGTAAAATATTCATGCCAGCTTAGTACTCAGATATTGATATTAGTTCAGTGATCAGATATTCACGTCAGTTCAGTACTCGAATATTCGTGCCAGTTCAGTATTCATATATGCCACATTAGTCCAGAATTCATGTACCCATAACAGACAAGTATTCATGTATATGTTTCATGTTATGCGTATTACGATGCCCTATGAAGCTAGCATTATGATATGTTAGTTGGCAGGTGTTTTAGAGAAATATCGAAGGTAGCTATCCTTCTCATTCAGAACTTATATTATAATCTCCATGTCATTCAGTATTCAATCAGCTCAGTGTTCTGTCAGTTCAGTAGCCATTGAGTTTAGTAGCTATTCAGTTCAGTATCTCAGCACATCCGTAATCATGTATTCATTCAGTTTAGTATGCGTGTGTTCATGATGGTTCAACTTTCGCATGTTTCCCTCAATCCCGTTAAGGTCCAGAGTTAGCTGTAGTTACAATCAGGACAATCATTCGAGGACGAGTGATCCCAAGAGGGAGATAATGTAACACTCCGTAAATCTGAATTAGTTGTGGATGCATTAAATGAGTATTAATGTGAAGTCCTATCGGGATGAGTATGGGTGGAAACTGTTGTTTTGGAATCAAGACCGATAGTGAGGTGCATAAAATTCGATAGAATCGACTAAGTTTATGGGAGGTACGTCTTATAGCCTTAGTTAGTGCAAAGCCATAAAAACTCAGTGCCCCAGACAGTGCAAGGCATTGTCCAGGGCATCAACCTCAGCGCCCCAGACAGTGCAAGGCACTGTAGTTTTGGCGCCTTGCACAGTTAGTTTGGTTCCCCTGATGGTGCCTCGCGCCGACGTTGTTTATCCGAGCTATTTTTATTTCCTCCTCAATTTTGGGACGTGTTCATTTATTTAAAAGCCCTACCTTCATTCCCCCAAACCCAAAACACGAAATCCTACTCAAGAAAGGGAAGCTCTCAAAAACCTAACTTCCCCAAGGTCCCTCCATTATCCAAGGTAAGTTCTAACGATGTTTCTATGCTAATTTCAATTCTCCAATACCTTATTAACATGGATAAATCCTTCCACTCATTAGATATTCGATCGAGACATCATTATTGAAAAAAGAAATCCTAGAACTTGAATTCAAGAGGATTGAACTTCAAAAGGTAATTCTTCTACCCCCTAATCATTTATATCTATGAATTGATGAGTTTTTGGGAGAATAGTAAATAGATTTGAAAAAGAGAACCGTATGAACTATGCTAGGGTTTTGGGTTGTTGACATAAGATTGTTATAATCATTTGCGTGATGAGAAATGGTATTAGTTACATCTATTTGGGATTGTAGAATCACCTAAGCATAGTAGAATGAGAATTGGGTGAAGAAAACACCATTAATGAGGGCTATGACACTTTATTCCATAAGGTGTTTGATACAATGCCTCAGTGACGGAAACATGAGCATTAGGATAATATTGGTTCCTCTTGATATATATATATATATATATATATCTATATTTCCATAGATTATCACTGAAAGAGGCGACGAACATTGTGATACGCTTTAAAGGACCAGAGTCAAGGTATGTGAGGCTAATTCTCTATGTTTGGGAATGTTAATGATTCTCCCTACACTACGTTTCTTTTACGACGTTATTAATTGCCTCAGAAATATAGTTTAGCCTAGTTTCTTGAATAGTTGCAGAACTTCTATTGTCACGACCCAACCAGAGGGTCGCGGCACGGCACCGGACCCTGCTCTTAGAGTGCCGGCGTACCCCTCATATCTGCTATCTTACTTTCTTTATTATCCATAAGGCTTGTCATACGCATGCAATTTCGAACAACAGCATAATGGACTGAAACATCATACCATGGCATAAACATACTTATATACATAATGTGCCAACAAGGCTACAATGCAAAACTATACAACATAATACGTTTGCCGATGAGGCAATACAACTGTACATGAGTCAACCCAACACTTGTCTATACATACACTGACATTTGTCTATGAGCCTCTACAAGAACATACATTATGCAACATATGTCGGAACAGGGCCCCGACATACCCAAAATGCCTATACAAGATGCATACCAAGGTTGTAGCAAGTCCGAAAGATGAATCTTGCTAATATCTGCTGAACTAGATAGCCTACCGCGGTGGGGGAGCTCCGTCAATCAGTCTATCAGGACCTGCAGCACGA
>MCJB01001935.1:0-16300 GCA_002018475.1 Nicotiana obtusifolia
ATCACCCCTATTGAGGATATTCAAGTTACTGAGGACTTGTTGTACGAGGAAGTTCCTGTCGCCATCTTAGATCGTCAAGTTCGTAAATTGAGAACTAAGGAGGTAGCTTCGGTTAAGGTATTGTGGCGGAATAATAATGTAGAAGAGATGACGTGGGAAGCTGAAGAAGATATGAAGGCCCGATACCCCCATTTGTTCCAGACTTCAGGTTTACATTGACATCTTTGTACTACGACACTTCCTTTCTTATTTCCATTTCTCAAGCTATATATATATATGTTGAGTTAGGTGCTATTGCTGAGTCAGGTGCAGCAAGTACATCTCGGACCACGGTAGATGACAGTTAAGGTGAGTTATGGCTAACTTATTTTGATTTCTGCATACTTAGATGGTCGTGTGAGGCCAAATTGCAATTGTTATGTGTTGTGTGGCCCTGTGTGCTTTGGATATTGGTTTGAGCTGCTTGACAGGTTTTGGATAGTCCTGTTTATAGAGGAAACTCTGTCGAAATTTTTAAAAATTTTGAGAATTGAGATATCCCTCAACATTCGAGGACAAATGTTTTTAAGGGGGGAAAGATGTTACACCTCGTGTGTTCGTGCGTTGTCGTATCATAAAGTTGCTAACATGGTAAGAAGGTATTTTTTTTGAGGTATTTAAATAGGATGATAGTCATGCGTTAAGTTTTGAAGTCATTGTGACACGGAAGTTGAAAAAAAGTTTGTCACAAGTTACGCTTGTAAATTTCACTGAAATTTGGGTCAAATGTGAAAGAGTTTTTCTCTCAATATACTTGGAGTTATGGGGTGATCCACCTATCAAATCGAAGATATATGAGTCTAGTTTCTAATTCATTAACTGTTTCTCGATACGATCTCCGAGTTGGGAGATATTCGCATTTTCGCGAGACTGCTCCAAATAGCTCTCTACGGGGTCCACATATGTCGGCCAAGACTTGGGGATTTATAAAAAATACCCCAACCCCGATTTTTAGTCAGTATTTCAAGAATTTACAGAGCTTAGAAACCCTAAGAAATTCCTCTCAAAATTCTCCCATGATCCAAGACCAAAACAAAGGGCAATCAAGACAAATCAAGTGTCGGGAATCCCGTGGCGCTAGTAAGTTTCTTGTTCTTCTTGTTCTTGCTGATTTTTCTATTGTTCCAGCTCGTGTGGGAGGTTGTTTAAAGTTGTTTATGTTCTGAAAAACACTCCCTCACGTTTTAATATCAACCCTAGGTGATTTCAAGTCTTCTAAAGCGATTCTAGTGCCGAAAAACGCTAATTGATTGCTAGTTTCGCTTCCTTGTTTTTGTGGCAGAATTGGGGGGCTATTTCGTGGCTAATTAAGGTCAAATTGGAGTTGTTCTTTCTGTTTGAAGGTAAGGAACCTCTTACCCTACATGTATTTAGATTATCCAAGTTATGGCTAGGTTGTTGAAGATAGAACTTGTGAGATATACATCGAAAGACTTGTTAGTAATGTTATTGGTTGGTGGACTGTTTTGTGTTGCTGTTGGGCTGTTTTATGTAGTTTTAGCATGTTTCTTGGAGTTATGATGGTATGGATAGGATTGCACTGATGAGGGGGAGTAGGAAAGTAAAAATTTTGTAGTGCTTTGCTGGAAAATTGAGCTACAAAAGAGCCTACGAACTTATGCCCGCGAGTTGTTTGCTTAAATGTCTAAGTGAAGACTCTCATGAGCTATGCGTTTGATTTGATCTCGAATAGTTCATTTTGTGTAGGTATCCATTCATAAGGTATTCAAGGACCCGGAAGACGCGTATAGCTCTATCAACGAGGTATGTAGGGTCCTTCTTTATATTTTTCGGCATGACTAGAATTGAATGAACGTTTATTGGATTATTTCATCAAATTCGAACTGCTCCACTCCAAATTGATAAATATGATTAAATCTACCCTTTTCACATGAATGACTCATATCGAAGAAGATTTAAGTATTCTCATCCTTCCTTGTTCATCACTCAAAGAGAATTAAAATTCTTTTGTTCGTTCTTTTTCCAACGTCCATATTGATCATGGTTATTGATAGCTTGAACATGATGTCTACTTCAAATAAATCCATACTACGTAACTTCCATGTTTCTTGTGCTGGTTGTCTCATGGTTGGAAACCAAAGGACGTAGGAACAATAAAAATAGTCGAATGATAACGACAATAGGTCACTTTGACTCTTGTCATGATATCTCTTCTGAGGTCAGTCTTGCATTGCACTTATGTATATATATATGTGTGTTTATTTTCATTACCGAGCCGCGCTATAGGCGGCCGGGTAGGCACTTATATGTGCACCTGAACATGTTTCTTCTTTACCGAGCCGTGTTGTAGGCGGCCGGCTAGGCACGTAGCTGTGCATTGCCACTGATCAGTTGGGCAGAGATGATGTTGTAATGATGAACTCATCCCACAGAGGAATTTATTATTATTGTTATATGATATAATATATATATACCTCCACAGTGAGGAATGATTTTACGAGCACGCATTTACATTTATGTTGTGGATATGGTCGCCCTCAGTGGCTTTGAACAGAGTTTCAGGTTATTTGTAAATCTCTTCTCATATTATTTACCTTATTTGTGCTTGTCCTTGCCGCCCTACATATTCAGTACATATTTCGTACTGACGCCTTTTGTGCGCTGTGTTCACGCCCACAGGTGCTGATACACAGGCCGGCGTGCCTCCGCAGTAGGACACTGAGATCAGCTGTTGAGTGTCGCACTCCACTTCTTCGGAGTTGCTGGTTGTGAGTCTATAGGTACAAATGCATATGTATATGTATTGTTTTGGGTATGTCGGGCCCTATCCCGACTTGTTGATATTGTGTTGCTCTTTTAGAGCCTTGCAGACCGGTTGTCAGTGTATATATGTTTTGCATGGNCAAGAAAAGATTAAACTCATTTCTGAACAATTTGCTATATCTATTTGTGCTGATCATCCTAGTGCTTTTTGGGACAGAAAAAAGCATGTTGTTTCAGAAGAAAATATTCCTACTAAATCTCGCCCTTGCCAGATGAATTCCGAACTGGTAGAATTTTACAAAAAAGAAATTGATACACTTTTGCAAAAGAATTTGATTAAACCTTCTAAATCTCCATGGTCTTGCACTGCTTTTTATGTCAATAATGCTGCAGAAAAAGAACGTGGAATACCAAGGTTAGTCATCAATTATAAACCTTTAAATAAAGTTTTAAAGTGGATCAGATATCCGATCCCAAATAAAAAGGACTTACTTTCAAGATTATATGATGCTAATATCTTTTCAAAATTTGATTTAAAATCTGGCTATTGGTAGATTCAGTTATTTAATGAGCATACATATAGAACTGCTTTTAATGTTCCATTTGGACAATATGAATGGAATGTTATGCCATTTGGTTTAAAAAATGCTCCTTCTGAATTTCAGAAAATTATGAATGATATATTTAATCCTTATTTGGATTTCATTATTGTCTATATTGATGACTTACTTGTTTATTCTAAAACATTAGAATTGCATTACAAGCATCTTGATATTTTCAAGAAAATTGTTATACAAAATGGTTTGGTTATATCTAAACCAAAGATGGGTTTGTTTCAAACCAATATTAGATTTCTTGGGCATTATATTTGCCAGGGAAAGATAACTCCCATTCAACGTGCAATAGAACTTGCCTCTAAATTTTCAGATATTATTACTAATAGAACTCAATTACAGAGATCCTTAGGAAGTTTAAATTATATCTCTCCTTTTATAAAGGATTTGTCTAAGGACTTAACACCTCTCTATGAAAGGCTCAGAAAGGGTTATAAATCACCCTGGACTGATGAGCACACTAATATAGTTAGATCTATTAAAAAGAAAGTTATTTCTTTACCCTGTTTAACTCTTGCTAATCCTTTATGGCAAAAGATTATAGAAACTGATGCTTTTGATATTGGATTTGGAGGTATTCTGAAATAGGTAAATCCGAATGATAAGAAAGAATATCTTATCAGATATTATTCGGGAAAATGAACTACGGCCCAAAAGAAGTATGCAACCATAGCCCATGAAATGCTGGCAATTGTTAAATGTGTTCTTAAATTTCAAGATGATTTATATAATCAAAGATTTTTGATTAGAACCGATGCTCAAGCAGTTAAATTTATGTTTAATAAAAATTTCAAGCATGATGCCTCAAAATTAATTTTTGCAAGATGGCAAGCTCAATTAGCTCCATTTGATTTTGATATTGAATATAAAAAAGGAATTGATAATTCCTTACCTGACTTTTTCACTCGAGAATATTTAAATGAATCTTGACCAATTTTATTTATGCAGGATGAGGCCAGTATGGCCCTTACAGTCTTCCTCTAATAGAGGGAGAGGAAGAGGAAGAAATCAAAATCAAAGCCGAAATACCGGCCAAGGAAGTAGTTATACAACTTCCAGAAATAACCCAGTTATAAGAATGGGTAATAGAACTCTTGTGAATGAAAATATTTCTCAAATAGGAGCATCATCCTCCAGAGCATCATCATCTGGATCAATTAATTTGGAAGATATTCCAAAAGATAGTCCTTTATATGAGACTTTACAGCAGTATATACAACTGCAAAATCAGTCTAACTTGCAAAGTGATACATATGCAAGTGCTGCTATGGAAAGTTCTTATGATAGCAAGAACTATGAAAAATTGCCAAAAAAGGAAGTTATACTTCTTATTGAAGATTCTGACATTGATAGAAAGTCAGAGCCATGGGAATTACTTCAGAGATATCTCTCTGACAACTTATATTTTTCAGGGCAGTCATATAAGACTCGTTCTTATTACGAGAAGATATTGAAAGAAACTGAAAGTGTAGAGATAACTGACTTTCGGGATTCTAGAAATGAGCAAGTAATAAACTTCTCAAAATTTATTATAAAAAGGATTATATCCGCAGAAGAATGGGGACTTTCCACTATGAGGGAAAGACATGTTACTCTTGATACAGGAGTAAAAGCAAGTTATACTTATTGGGACTATGTCCAAGCTTTCAGTACTACTCTTTTTTATAATAGTCCTAAAACATAAACATACTTGGTTTATAAAAGTATGCCACAAGAATTTCTTCAAAAATATTCCAAATTGGTTTCTACACTGGTGGACTTATCATGGACCAACAGTTGGTATTCTTCCAAAACAGCTCAAAGAATTATATGACAAATGGGTATTGGTTTCTTCCGACTTAGACTCCTTATATCACAAAGATCATGTGAACTGGCCCGAAAATATTGGGCAAATATATGTCTTCTTGGAATTCTCAGTACCATGGATACATAAATGGATCCCAGAGTTCGGATATACCGAAGAACAGATACCATGTATTTATCGGACTTATTATAATAATTTCTGGGAGAAAATGTTAAAACAAAATCCAGAAACAAAACTATTATACGGGCAAGATACTATGGACAAATTGCTTCATAGCATTGAAGAATATTCTTCCAAGCCGAAGATTGTGACGATTGAAGACAGACCATTAAAGCATATTGCTAGAAAGATACTGTATCAACCAGGAGATACAGATGAAAAAATTGAAGCATATTTGCAGCAGGTTAAACAAGGCATAATTGAGCAAATTGCTCAAAGGTCAGAAAAATCTGACACTTCTATGACAAGTAATGCTACTCAATCTTTATACCAAGATTCTCAAGAAAATGAAGAGATAGATGCAGATATCATAATAGAAGAAGCTGAAAAATTAACTCAGCAAGAAAAAGAAGATAAAGATGATGAAGATTTCGTTAAAAGAATGATGATACTTCAAGGAAAGAAGCCGACAAAATAATGTTGGTGGGACCCAATTGTCACTATTCACTAATGTGTGAACAGTGAAGAAATGTACAAAAAAAAAAAAAATTTATTTAAAGAGAGGTTCTACCCCCTATACAAAGCAAAGAAAAATTTTCTTTTCTTATTTTCTCTCTCTAGCTTTGATACCTTTAGCTTCTCTCTAGTTTGTAATAGTTTGAAAAGATTTTAAGTTTTGTATAAAGGAGAAGAAGAACAAACAAGTCCATCTTGGGCACAAGGGCAGTGTTCAAGTTATTTTTCTTTTCTGTATTTATTTTTACTATTCCGATGGCCGTGCTTATAGCCGGCTAGATATCTATCTATGTTGAGTACTATACTGTCTAAATATTCATAAAGATGAACTAGACTCTATTAAAATCAAGAGATTTTGTTATATGAACTTTAAAAGTTTAGTATTAAAATTGATGGCTTGGTTCTGAGATGGTGGTACAGTCATAATTAAGTACTATAGTTCTTGGATTTGCCTTAGTGGCTACGTACAGTTGCCCGGTTGAGAAGCCCGTTATTGGTTGTTTTAAGGGCTGTTGTAATCCCGGGGAGCCCCTCAAAAGGTATCCTGTACACATGGTCTCAAGATCCAGTAGTATTTAATTTATAGACAGGCCCCATGCTTAGGTAAAAGGTTACCATACAGCTGTTAATTTTGCTACTAAATTTTTACACAGTTCAGATAATAATTTCCCTTAATTTTGATTCTTGTTTGATGAGAAGGATGCTCTCTTGATAAGGTCTTATCACCGTCGAACGGACTACCGCCGGCATCGATTAGATCTTGTCAATTTGGTATCATAATATTATTATTATTATTATTATTATTATTATTATTATTATTATTATTATTATTATTATTATTATTATTATTATTATTATTCTTGTTTGAAGACAAGGATACAATCTTAATCGGTCTAGTGGCGCCGTGCAGACTACCGCCAGCAAATCCAGATCTTGGTCATCATCATCATCATCATCATCATTATTATTATTATTATTATTATTATTATTATTATTATTATTATTATTATTATTATTATTATTATTATTCTTGTTTGGACAAGGATACAATCTTGATCGGTCTAGTGACGCGGTGCGGACTACCGCCAGCAAATCCAGATCTTGGTCATCATCATCATCATCATCATCATCATTATTATTATTATTATCATTATCATTATTATTATTATTATTATTATTATTATTATTGTTATAGAACAACTGGTTAATGAAAAATTAGCTGGTCTAAACCTCAAACCCGTCGAATTAGCCTCTGAATATGCAGAGAATATTTCTGATCCTTCCCAAGTTCGACAAAACCTGATCGAACAAATATCTGAAAATCAGACATATCTATGAAAAGTAATACAAGCCAGTCTATGTACGAGGATTCGCAAGTTGATGAAGAAATAGATGCGGATCAACTCTTAGAAGAAGCTGAAAAAATTAATTCAGCAAGAAAAAGAAGACAAAGCTGACGAAGATTTCGTCAAGAAAATGCAAATAATACAAGGCAAGAAACCGACAAGATAAGATAGTAGGACCCAGTGGGACACCGACAAGATAAGATGGCAGGACTCAGTGGGACCCATGACAGAGATATCTGTCACTGTGCATTGATAGTGCACTGTACATTACTGTAGATAAAAATTTTCTATAAAAAGAGGCCGTTGCCTCATTGTAAAGAACAAGAAAAAAATCAAAATTTTCATTTTTTCTCTCTAGCTCTGCCTTCTCTCAAGTTTTGTAATCTTTTTGTAAAAGTTTTTGAAGTTTGTATAAAGAAGAAGAAAATCGTCCAACTTTGGGCATAACCTCGGTGTTGCAAGGTATTTTATTCTTATTTTAATTCGTTTTTTATTTCTCCGATGGCTGTGCTTATAGCCGGCTAGATATCTATGTTGAGTACTATGCTGCTTAAATATTCATAAAGATGAACTAGACTCTATTAAAATCAAGAGATTTTATTATATGAACTTTAAAGGTTTAGTGTTAGAATTGCTAGCTTGGTTCTGAGATGGTGGTACATGTATAAATACTATAGATCTTGGATTTGCCTTAGTGGCTAGGTACAGTTGCCCGGTGGAAAAGCCCGTTATTTGTTGTTTTAAGGGCTGTTGTTATCCCGGGGAGCCCCTAAAAAGGTATCCTGTACACATGGGCTGCTTCTGGAAGTTGTATAACTACTTCCCTGGCCGGGATATCGGCCTTGATTTCTTCCTTTTCCTCTTCCTCTATTAGAGGAAGACTGGGGTGGCCATACTGGCCTCATCCTGCATACCAAATGAATTTGATTAGATTCTATTTAAATATTCTCGGGTAAGAAAATCTGGTAAAGAATTATCAATTCCTTTTTTATATTCAATATCAAAATCAAACGGAGCCAATTGGGCTTGCCATCTTGCAAAAATTAATTTTGAAGCAACGTGCTTAAAATCTTTATTAAACATAAATTTGACAGCTTGAGCGTCTGTTCTTATTAAGAATTTTTGATTATATAAATCATCCTGAAATTTAATAACATATTTAACAATAGCAAGCATTTCATAGGCTACGGTTGCTTATTTCCTTTGGGCCGCAGTCCACTTTCCTGAATAATATCTGATAAGATATTCTTTCTTATCATTCGGGTTTACCTGCTTAAGAATTTCTCCGAATCCAATATCAGAAGCATCTGTTTCAATAATCTTTTGCCATAAAGGATTGGCAAGAGTTAAACAAGGTAAAGAATTAACTTTCTTTTTAACAAGTCTAATAATATTGGTATGCAAATCAGTCCAGGATAATTTATAACCCTTTTTTAGTCTTTCATAAAGAGGTGCCAAATCTTTAGACAAATCCTTTATAAAAGGAGAAATGTAATTTAAACTTCCCAAAAATCTTTGTAGTTGAGTTTTATCAGTAATAATATCGGCAAATTTAGAAGCAAATTCTATAGCACGTTGAATATGAGTTATCTTTTCTTGGCAAATATAATGTCCAAGAAATCTAATATTGGTCTGAAATAAACTCATTTTTGGTTTAGATATAACCAAACCATTTTGTAGAACAATTTTCTTTAAAATATCAACATGCTTGTAATGCAATTCTAAAGTTTTAGAATAAACAAGAATGTCATCAATATAGACAATGATAAAATCCAAATAAGGATTAAATATATCATTCATAATCTTTTGAAATTCAGAAGGAGCATTTTTTAATACAAAAGGCATAACATTCCATTCATATTGTCCAAAAGGAACATTAAAACCAGTTCGAATGTATGTTCTTTAAACAATTGAATCTGCCAATATCCAGATTTTAAATCGAATTTTGAAAATATATTTGCGCCATATAATCTTGAAAGCAAATCCTTTTTGTTTGGGATCGGATATCTAACCCATTTTAAAACTTTGTTTAAAGGTTTATAATTAATTACTAATCTTGGAATTCCACGTTCTTTTTCTGCAGCATTGTTGACATAAAAAGCAGTGCAAGACCATGGAGACTTGGAAGGTTTAATTAAATTCTTTTGCAAAAGAGTATCAATTTCTTTTTTGCGAAATTCAACCAATTCAGAATTCATTTGACAAGGACGAAATTTAGTAGGAATTTTTTTCCTCTGAAAAAGTTTCTTCATATGGAAGAGAAACAACATGCTTTTTCCTATCCCAAAAGGCACTAGGATGATCAGCACAAATAGATATAGTAAATTGTTCAGAAATTAGTTTAACCTTTTCCTGAACTTTGATAGATTTCAGAATATTATCTATTGACATGCTGTAAAGAATTCATATGAAATATTTTTCTATCAATCAAAGCATTTATATTTCTTGCAAGAGGTTCAGTTATAAACTGAAATGAAATCTTTTTACCCATATATGTAGCGTCGAACCCATTGCTATCAACATGAGTAAAGGGATAAATGGTCTGGATAAAAGGAGTTCCTAATATAATAGGAGGAAACATTTTATCTTTAACAAGAATAAAGAAATGAGGAATACAAACTTTCTGTTTGCAAATATATGCATTAGGCAGTTTATATTCTATTTTCATCCTATCGCCAGAAGCAGAACTAACTTTATGAGAAGTTTTCTGAAAATATCTAGTTGGAATTATTCCTTCCTGAATACAGCTTATATCAGCACCACTATCAATAAGAATAGATCTACTGCCTAATGCATATATCAGCACCACTATCACAACCGGCTGATAATCCTATTCGAAAAAGAGATATACTAGACGAAGTTCCATATTCTATGGCGGAAGTTCAAAAAAGACCTTTAGAAAAAAATTCGCCACAAAATATGAATCTTCCTAGTTATACCTCTTCATTGGATGATTTAAAAATTGAAGTTGAAGGGTTAAAAAATTAGATTAAATCTCTTAAACAGAATCAAATGATTTTGGACCGTAGGATGGGGTAGATAACCTAGGAAGAGCTTTAGTTGCAGGTACACAAGATTGTGTCTATACCTTAGTTTTGACAATCATAGAACATTTCAGTGGTAGATTTACCAATATGTATGAAAATATTCATACATTATTAAATGGGCTTAGATGTAAACATCTAGGTGAGTTTCGTTGGTATAAGGACACCTCGATGGTGATAGACCTCATCAAGAGAGTACCCTTGTCTTCAAACAAGAATCAAAATTAAGGGAAATTATTATCTGAACTGTGTAAAAATTTAGTTGCAAAATTAACAGCTGTATGGTAACCTTTTACCTAAGCATGTGGCCTGTCTATGTAATAAATACTACGGGACCTTGAGACCATGTGTACAGGATACCTTTTTAGGGGCTCCCCGGGATAACAACAAGCCTTAAAACAACAAATAACGGGCTTTTCCGCCGGGCAACTGTACGTAGCCACTAAGGCAAATCCAAGATCTATAGTATTTATACATGACTGTACCACCATCTCAGAACCAAGCTATCAATTCTAACACTAAACCTTTAAAGTTCATATAATAAAATCTCTTGATTTTAATAGAGTCTAGTTCATCTTTATGTATATTTAAGCAGCATAGTACTCAACATAGATAGATATCTAGCCGGCTATAAGCACGGCTATCGGAGAAATGGAAAATGAATAAGAATAAAATACCTTGCAACACCGAGGTTGTGCCCAAAGTTGGACGATTTTCTTCTTCTTTATACAAACTTCAAAAACTTTTACAAAAAGATTACAAAACTTGAGAGAAGGCAGAGCTAGAGAGAGAAAATGAAGAAAGAAAATTGATTTTTTCTTGTTTTTACAATGAGGCAACGACCTCCTTTTATAGAAATTTTTTATCTATAGTAATGTACAGTGCGCTATCAATGCACACTGAAAGATATCTCTGTCATGGATCCCACTGGGTCCTAAAAGCAGTTCGATATGTATGTTCTTTAAACAATTGAATTTGCCAATATCCAGATTTTAAATCGAATCTTAAAAATATATTTGCGTCATATAATCTTGAAAGCAAATCCTTTTTATTTGGGATCGGATATCGAACCCATTTTAAAATTTTGTTTAAAGGTTTATAATTAATTACTAATCTTGGAATTCCACGTTCTTTTTCTGCAGCATTGTTGACATAAAAAGCAGTGCAAGACCATGGAGACTTGGAAGGTTTAATTAAATTCTTTTGCAAAAGAGTATCAATTTCCTTTTTGCAAAATTCAACCAATTCAGAATTCATTTGACAAGGACGAGATTTAGTAGGAAATTTTTCCTCTAAAAAAGTTTCTTCATATGGAAGAGAAACAACATGCTTTTTCCTATCCCAAAAAGCACTAGGATGATCAGCACAAATAGATATAGCAAATTGTTCAGAAATTAGTTTAACCTTTTCCTGAACTTTGGTAGTTATTATTATTATTATTATTATTATTATTATTATTATTATTATTATTATTATTATTATTATTATTATTACCTTTCTTAGTAGGGTGATGGATTTACCAGAAAGTAACAGTGAACATTGGAAAGGAAAGTTTATAGATGGATTGCCCTCTTTATTTGCAGAAAGGGTTAGAAAAGCTCTTCGTGGAAACAATGTCCAGATTCTTTATAATATCTACACCTATGGCAAATTAATTGGTGTATATACCCAAGAAGGGTTAAGTCTATGCAACGAGCTGAAGTTAAAACAACAGCTCAAGCGACAGAAACTAACTGAAAGAAATCAGTTAGGCGATTTCTGTGAACAATTCGGAAAGGAAGATGGCTCCTCCTTTAAAAAGAAAAGGAGCAAAGGAAAGAAAGGAAATGATAGAGATAATTATTACCAAAGAAAAGGTAAGAGCAGACATCGTCGATCCAAAGAAGAGCAATATGCTCGAAGAAAATATCGCAAAGAAAAGCGATTCGCTAAGAATAGATCTAAATGAGATCTGAAAGATATAAAGTGTTATAAGTGTGGCAAATTTGGTCACATCGTTCCAAATTGCAAGAAAGAGAAGCTTAAAGCGCTTGCTCTTGAAATGGATGAAAAATCCAAAGAAAAATTTCTGCAAATTATGGCAGAAACTTCGACAGACGATTATGATACTGATTATACTTCATCCGCTTCTTCTGAAATGTCTGTTAAATTATTTGATTTATCTGATGATAATGCTTGTGATAAATGTGATACTGGTAATGGTACTTGTTCTTGTGAAAATTTGAATTTTTATAAAATACAATCTCAATTTCAAAATGATTTTGAAATAAAACCAATTACTTCTGATAATATTTTAGAATTATAAAAAGAAGTCTCGGATCCTACTTTACGAGAAAAAAATATTAATATGGCTTCTACTTCTACTTCTACTTCACAACCGGCTAATAAGCCTACTCGAAAAAGAGATATACTAGACGAAGTTCCATATTCTATGGCGGAAGTTCAAAAAAGACCTTTAGAAAAAAATTCGCCACAAAATATGAATCTTCCTAGTTATACCTCTTCATTGGATGATTTAAAAATTGAAGTTGAAAGGTTAAAAAATTAGATTAAATCTCTTAAACAGAATCAAATGATTTTGGACCGTAGGATGGGGTAGATAACCTAGGAAGAGCTTTAGTTGCAGGTACACAAGATTGTGTCTATACCTTAGTTTTGACAATCATAGAACATTTCAGTGGTAGATTTACCAATATGTATGAAAATATTCATACATTATTAAATGGGCTTAGATGTAAACATCTAGGTGAGTTTCGTTGGTATAAGGACACCTCGATGGTGATAGACCTCATCAAGAGAGTACCCTTGTCTTCAAACAAGAATCAAAATTAAGGGAAATTATTATCTGAACTGTGTAAAAATTTAGTATATGAATTAACAGCTGTATGGTAACCTTTTACCTAAGTATGGGGCCTATCTATGTAATAAATACTACGGGATCTTGAGACCATGTGTACAGGATATCTTTTTAGGGGCTCTCCGGGATAACAACAGCCCTTAAAACAACAAATAACGGGCTTTTCCACCGGGCAACTGTACGTAGCCACTAAGGCAAATCCAAGATCTATAGTATTTATACATGACTGTACCACCATCTTAGAACCAAGCTATCAATTCTAACACTAAACCTTTAAAGTTCATATAATAAAATCTCTTGATTTTAATAGAGTCTAGTTCATCTTTATGTATATTTAAGCAGCATAGTACTCAACATATATATATATATCTAGCCGGCTATAAGCACGGCCATCTGAAGACTAAAAAGTAAATTAAAACAAAAATTAAAATACCTTTAAGCACGGAGGTTGTTCCCAAAGTTGGACGGTTTTCTTCTTCTTATTTACAAAACTTCAAAAACTTTACAAGAGGCTACAAAGACTTAGAGAGATGGCAGAGCTAGAAAGAGAAAATAAAGAAAGGAAATTTTTTTTCTTCTTGTTCTTTACAATGAGGCAAGGCCTCTATTTATAGAAAAATTCTACCTTTCTACAGTATTTGTACAGCTGTGCTCTATCAATGCATAGTGACAGAAATAGGTCCCACTGGGGTCCTACTACTTGATTTTGTCGGTTGTCCCACTGGGTCCTACCACCAACCTTATCTTGTTGGTTTCTTGCCTTGTATTATCTGCATTTTTCTGACGAAATCTTCGTCAACTTTGTCTTTTTTTTCCTGCTGAATTAATTTCTCAGCTTCTTCCAAAATATTAGTATCAATTTCGTCGTCAGCTTGCGAATCTTCGTACATAGACTGGCTTGTATTACTCTTCATAGATATGTCTGATTTTTCAGATATTTATTCGATTAAATTTTGTCGAACTTCCTTTAGATAGGCTTCAATTTGTGCTTCTTTATCACCAGGTTGATAAATGATTTTCCTGGCAATATGCTTCAAAGGACTATCATCAATTTCTACAGTCTTTGTTCGAGCGGAATACTCCTTTATGCTATGGACAATATTGTCAATAGTTTCTTGTCCCCATAATTTGTCGGTCTCTGGGTTTTCTTTCAACATCTTTTCCCAAAAATTGTTATAATAAGTCCTGTATATGCAAGGGATATGTTCGTCGGTATAACCGAATTCTGGAACCCATTTGTGTATCCAAGGAATAGAAAATTCTAAGAAAAAATATATGTGCCCAATCCTTTCGAGCCAATTAACATGATCTTTCCTGTATAACAAGTCCAGATCAGGAGACACTTCTACCCATTATCATATAATTCCTTGAGCTGGGTGGGCAGGATTGTAATTGTCGGTCCATGATA
Organism: Nicotiana obtusifolia; assembly: GCA_002018475.1. Classification (NCBI taxonomy): domain Eukaryota; kingdom Viridiplantae; phylum Streptophyta; class Magnoliopsida; order Solanales; family Solanaceae; genus Nicotiana; species Nicotiana obtusifolia. The sequence continues at coordinate 14,512 of MCJB01001935.1, forward strand.
GGTCCACCAATTTAAAAACCAATTTGGAATAAATTTGGCAAAGTTTTTCTGGCACACCTTTATAAACCAAGTGTGTTTATGCTTCTCATTATTGTAATAAAGGGTATAAGTAAAAGCTTGGATATAATCCCAGTAAGTACAATTAACCTTTACTCCATTATCAAGAGTAATTTGTCTTTCCCTCATAGTGAAAGTCCCCATTCTTCAGCGGATATGATTCGCTTGATAATAAATTTTGAGAAATTATAAACTTTCTCATTTCTATAATCTTTGAAGTGAGATATCTCAACACTTTCAGTAGTTGTCAAAATAATCTCATAATAAGTGGGGGTCTTGTATGACTGGCCCGGAAAATATAAATTCTCAGAGAAATACCTCTGAATTCCTTTTCTATCAATATCTGCATCTTCAACAAGAAGTATAATTTCTTGTTTTGATAATTTCTCGTAGTTCTTAATATCATTAGAACTTTCCATAGAAATACTTGCATAGGTATCACTTTGCGATATTGACTGGCTTTGCATATAATTTTGCAGTGCCTCATATAATGGGCTTTCTTTTGGGATATCTTCCAAGTTGATAGATCCTGATGAGGATGCCTCATCGTTTTGAGAAATTTTCTTATTCATAAGAGTTCTGTTACCCATTTGTATAATTGGGCTGCTTCTGAAGTTGTATAACTACTTCCTTGGCCGGGATATCGGCCTTGATTTCTTCCTTCTCCTCTTCCTCTATTAGAGGAAGACTGGGGTGGCCATACTGGCCTCATCCTGCATACCAAATGAATTTGATTAGATTCCATTTAAATATTCTCGGGTAAGAAAATCTGGTAAGGAATTATATGATAAATGGGTAGAAGTGTCTCCTGATCTGGACTTGTTATACAGGAAAGATCATGTTAATTGGCTCGAAAGGATTGGGCACATATATTTTTTCTTAGAATTTTCTATTCCTTGGATACACAAATGGGTTCCAGAATTCGGTTATACCGACGAACATATCCCTTGCATATACAGGACTTATTATAACAATTTTTGGGAAAAGATGTTGAAAGAAAACCCAGAGACCGACAAATTATGGGGACAAGAAACTATTGACAATATTGTCCATAGCATAAAGGAGTATTCCGCTCGAACAAAGACTGTAGAAATTGATGATAGTCCTTTGAAGCATATTGCCAGGAAAATCATTTATCAACCTGGTGATAAAGAAGCACAAATTGAAGCCTATCTAAAGGAAGTTCGACAAAATTTAATCGAATAAATATCTGAAAAATCAGACATATCTATGAAGAGTAATACAAGCCAGTCTATGTACGAAGATTCGCAAGCTGACGACGAAATTGATACTAATATTTTGGAAGAAGCTGAGAAATTAATTCAGCAGGAAAAAAAAGACAAAGTTGACGAAGATTTCGTCAGAAAAATGCAGATAATACAAGGCAAGAAACCAACAAGATAAGGTTGGTGGTAGGACCCAGTGGGACAACCGACAAAATCAAGTAGTAGGACCCCAGTGGGACCTATTTCTGTCACTATGCATTGATAGAGCACAGCTGTACAAATACTGTAGAAAGGTAGAATTTTTCTATAAATAGAGGCCTTGCCTCATTGTAAAGAACAAGAAGAAAAAAAATTTCCTTTCTTTATTTTCTCTTTCTAGCTCTGCCATCTCTCTAAGTCTTTGTAGCCTCTTGTAAAGTTTTTGAAGTTTTGTAAATAAGAAGAAGAAAACCGTCCAACTTTGGGAACAACCTCCGTGCTTAAAGGTATTTTAATTTTTGTTTTAA
>MCJB01001936.1:0-17705 GCA_002018475.1 Nicotiana obtusifolia
GATACTAGACGTTCTACATCAGGCTATTGCATATTTCTGGGAAACAATCTCATCTCTTGGTCGTCAAAACGACAACCTACCATATCCCGGTCCAGTGCTGAAGCCGAATATAGGGGGGTAGCAAATGCCGCAGCTGAAGCTACATGGATCCGTAATTTGCTTCTTGAGCTTCATGTTCCGGTCCTCAAAGCTACGGTAGTTTATTGTGACAACGTCTCAGCTGTTTATTTGTCAGGCAACCCCGTGCAGCACCAGCGTACCAAACACGTAGAAATGGATATTCACTTTGTTCGGGAGAAAGTTCAGATCGGTCACATTCGAGTTCTTCATGTGACGTCTTCATCACAGTATGCGGACATCGCCTACCCACGTTCAAGCTGAGGGGGACTATTAGGAGAATATATTTTATATTAGGAAAGTATATTTTATATTAGGAGAATATATTTTATATTAGGAAAGTATCTTTATTATTCCATATCTTCCATTGATTTGATTTAGTTCCTATACTAATCCCTATTGGTCTTTGATTTGTATTCTAGCACTATAAATAGGGATCATGTAAACCATTGAGAATCAATAAAGATTAGGAGAATATATTTTCCTAATATAAAATATATTCTCCTAATAATACTTATATAATGTCATTTTTCGCACGGGGCCTCTCTAAAAATAAATTAGGAAAAGACATAGTTTGTGCAAAAATTAATCAAACAGGATTTTAATAAATGAAATATAACGAGTAATTTTAAATGAAATTTGATAATCTCAAAAGATCTGACTTGTCCAACTACAAATATACCACGACATACCTATCCGTCCTACAAACCACATAGTTGACAATGATATTCGTCATAATTGTAATTATTATTAAAAATTAGCATGTTATAGGTTTTTGTCTTTTTTTAGATTTTGCTAATTGATAGTGAATTTCCCAATTACAAATACGGAGATCTAGTGTAGGATACTAGGATTGAGACATAATTCATGGACTGATATAACGAACGGAAAATATTTTTATATACTGACATTTATCATATTTAAATCAAGTGATTATGGAATACAGGGTTATAGTATCAGGAACAATTCCAGACCCAGGGAATATAAAGGCAGATGATACAACCGTGTTAGATGTGCCAGTGAAAGTTCCTCACAGTGTGCTAGTTAGCTTGGCTAAAGATATTGGCGCAGATTGGGACATTGACTATACATTGGAATTGGGTCTCACCATTGACCTTCCTGTCATTGGCAACTTCACCATTCCCCTTTCTCATAGTGGCGAGATCAAGCTTCCAACACTGTCCGATTTATGGGAGGGTGGAAAAGAAGAGGAGAAAGAAGACACGGAAAAGGTTAAAGAGATATGAACTAGTAGCATAGGTATCTTATCAGTAATTGCATGTGTGTTTTTTACTTCAAAACTTTACATAAAGTTTGTATCTTGTTTCAGAATCCAAAGCCATTTGATTTGAGTTTGATTTCGAAGTTTTTTTTTTTTTTAAGAAAAAAGAACCCAGTTTTTAGTTTAGTTAAGTATTGAAAAGTACTTTTCTTCATTTATGAAGCTACAGTTTTTATAAACAAAACCACGTTATATGACTAAGATAAAGTACGATACAGAAGTTCAAAGGGTACAAGTCTCACCTTAAAAATTTATTACACCGTAGATAACGTGTTATCACACAAGATCTGATTTACGAGTTAAAAAGAAAAATAAGATAGTATATGACTATCACATAAGGTACGAAACGTTTGTATGGGGTAACCTGTCTGTTTAACGTTTGAATAGGGACTTTGCATCCGATAGCACGTGCGGACATTTAATTAGATTTTCTTTTAACGGACAATTAATGGAAAAAAGAAGTGGTTCGCTGAAATTTGTCTCTTGGCTTGCAGTCAAGAAAATCTTCCTCACAGCTACAGCTTTATGTCACGTCCTTAGTCGTTAACTAAGTACACGTGCGGCACTTGACAACTTGCTCACGATCTTGCACAACTTGCTCACGTTCTTGCTATGCCAAGTCAGCCTTACTACACTCAAGATCGCTAAGAGAATGGTAGAAAGAACACAAGAGAATTATTAAAGGAAGCTTTGTATTAGAGAGAACTTGAATTGTTTTCTTGATGAATTACAAATGGATGGACCCCTTTATATACTAGTCTCCTAGGGGCTAGAGTGTAAATATTAATTGTTACACAAGTCCTTAATATTTACAAGATAAGGGCTTTCTCTAGAATTCTCTACAAGCCTAGAAGATTCCAAGGACCTTCCTAGCAAATCCATAGGGATCTAGGGTCTTCCAAAGGAAATGTCCATACTTTTCTAGAATCTTCCCACAAATGCTAGTCTTTCTCCTATGTAAGCTTCCACATGGCTTTAATATATGCCAAATGGCACCTATGTGGCATGATGACATGGCTGGTCATCACACAACGCTCTATGTTGTAAGATTTTTTCTTTAATTTTGAAGAAGCAAATAGTGAAAGAGGAGTCACAGGGTCTCTCTCCCCCGCCGGCCTCCACAGGATTTGACCCAAAAAAAGAAGAGAGAGATATTCCACAGGAGCACTAAACAATTCATTATTGCCGGTTAATCTTCAAATGTATATTCAATTAACTGAATTATAATCTATTAATGCACTACACAAGTGATTCGGCATATTCTTCTTGCCCTTTATTCAAATAGGCTAACTTGCTAAACACTGACGTATGAAGTCTGGAGCTCCAGCCTCTTGCTGTAAGAATATTTAGTGCACCTGACGTTGTGTAACATTATTAACTATTTAAAAAAATATTAAAGTGGTTGCAGCCTAGCAACCTTTTGTATTCCACTTAATAATGACTCTCTTCATTTTTATATTCACTATTACTATTTCATGAGTAAAATATCTTTTTTCTTTGATTCTTTTTCCAAATATTTTCTAACTATGAAACTTGTTGGTTATTTCAATCTTATTAAAGTTCGTTGAACTCTAATTAAGAAAAAATAAATGAATTAACTCTTCATTGTGAATGGATGTCTACTTACTCTGGTCCTATTTTATTATGTGGTTACACTAGTCTCTCCTGACTTATATAGATATATTCATTTCCAACACCAAATATTACAGCATTCTTATATAAAATTAGAGTATTACATAATGATTCGGACGTCCAACTACATATTAATTTAACAACATTGCAAAAGTGCACTCTTGGACGTTTCCTCTAACATTAATAAGAATAATATTTACAATTATTCCTCCAAAAGTCATATATCTGACGTCCAGTCATACATCTTTTATGTATTTCTTCTTTCTTAAAGGACAAATTGCTAGTCATGGGTATTAAATTTCTGTTCTGGACCGTTAAAAATATAAACGTTGAAAATATTCTTATGCCTTACTCACGAGGCCACTAAAGTAATAATTTAAGTATGTCCATTATAATCACTAGAAAGGAAGTGGATTAGGTAAATAATTTTTCTATTGAGCAGCAACATGATACAAGTATATAGCGTCTTCTTCGACAAGGTGACTCGGGCCTCATTTGTTTTTTTTTTTAAAGATTAAGATGTTTGAATCTGAATATCAAAATGTGTATTAAGATTAAGATATTTACATCTGAATACACATCTGAATATTAAGATGTGTATTAAGATCTGAATACTAAATGATTAAGACTGTTTGATTCTTAATATCTGAATGTATAGAATTTATCTTTATTTGAAAATTAATAAACATAAAATTCAAATGAAATACTAATTAATCTAATATTCTATTAATAAATATATAATTTTTTTAAGGATATAATAGTTGCTGGTGGTGATGGCCAACGGTGGTGCTTGTAAATGCCGACTAGAGACGCTGGTTGGTGGTAAGTTTGGTTGATGGCGGTGGTTCAGGGTAGTAGCTAGTGGTGATTAGTAGTGGTGGCAATTATGATTGAGGAAGGTGGTGGTGAGTGGTGATAGTTAATAATGGCGGGTGTGATGTTAGTTGTGATTGAGGAAGATGGTGGTGGATGGTGGTAGCTTATAATGATTGGTAGTGCCCGTTTTGATTGTTGATGGTGAAGGGGTGGTTAGTTGTGGTAGTTGAGGTAGATGAGTGTTTGTGGTTGAGAATGATGGTGGTGGGAGTGGTGCCGATGGCGGATGGTGGTAGTCGATTATGATGGCGACTATGATTGAGGATGATGGTGGTGATGGTGGTGGTGGCGGCGTCATGGTGGTAGTTAATAATGGTAGGCGGTTGCGACAATTAATAATGAATATGGATGATAGCATCTTAATGAAATTAAGTCTCTGTTATAAATCTTAATCATACAGACTTATTTAGACCCATTAAGTGGTTGTGAAGTAAAAAGAACAAACACACTTAATGATTAAGATTTGAATAATTAAGATTCAGACTTTAAAAATAAACGCACTTAATGTCTAAGATCTGAATGATTAAGATTCAGACCTCCATTAAGTGCAAACAAATGAGGCCTCAAAAAATAAAAAAGTAAATTTTGGATAAACGACTATTACAAAGTAAGAATATAAACTTTATTTTTTCTTGGTTTGGATATTTTTTTATGTTGATGAAATAAATGTTCATATTTATTATAGAAACAATTATGGGAAAGTACTTCACTTGTACTTTCTCAACCAATTTTAGCCTATATTCTTCTTCTTTTTAACGAAAAATCTAATTAGCATATATAATTTAAAACTTCTTTTCACCTATTAACATGGTATTAAGAAGATCTGTGTTAAAAACTAATTTGAAAGTGATATTCATATTAATAATCATGAATTTAAATATTGTTGGGGTGAAGTAAGGTGAAAAGTTAAAAACTCCAATGTTGGAATTTTTAAGAGTTTGAAAACTCATAAATGGATTTTGTGATTAGTTGAAACTTTTGACAAATAAATGATTGAGATTCGTTGGGATATCATTTTGATGTTGTAGTTGAAATTTAAAGCTATTTCATGAAAATTTGAACTACGTGGTGACGTTTTTCGTAAGTATGAATTCGTAGGAGATGAAATCCAATTTTGTATACAAAACATAGGTGCAAAGCAAACAACAACCGATGTTGAAAAAAAAAAAAAAATACACTAAAAAACATGGCTACGTAGATGCAATGTAGTGTGCGGCTTATACTTTAGTGCAAATCTCTCTTTATTGTATGGATCATTATAACTCATAATCATTCTTGCAGGATTACTACTTGTGCATTTTTATTTTGATAAACGCATGTGCTTGGGATACTCACACCACTTGGGAAGGAAACTGAGGGCCTTCTCACCAATTATGAGGGGTGCTAGTCCATTGAATTGCAATCTCAAATTCATTTCTCTGATCGAAATATTCTATTTTCATGATTCTGTATGCGCTTATAAGATAGATTTTGATCGAATTTATTGTTTATTTTTCTTCGGTGGTGTATATATATATAACACTATTATCCATATAATTCTTCCAAAGGCAAAGGAAACAAAAGAAAGGAAAGGAAAGGAAAGGAGCTAGGGAGAGGAGCCAAATCCGGAGAGGAGACTCCATCCATTTCATTTCCTTCTTTTTCTTGCCTTGCAGACAAGTTGAGAAAAAGTTAGAAGGGTAAAGCCACTGTCTGGCTTAATTAACTTATCTAAAGTTATGAAATGAAACAGCCAGCAGGGGGCCACTATAATTAAGTCATTTTCATGGCTTTCATCATTCCCTTCGTCCTTTAATAACTGAAACCCATTAATCTATTCATATTTTGCTCTTTTCCCTTTTCCATTAAAATGTATTAGCACAAATCATTGTTTACACAGTCTCTCTCTTGACCGTCTTCCCACATAATTAATTTCGTCGCAAATTTAGGCACATACACTATATTTTCCCAACTTAAACATAAACGCACCAACGGGGTAAAAAGTTACACTAGTAATGTATATTAACTTGTTATAGTAAATAACTCGTCGTATTTATTGACTCTATTTTTTGTATACCATTATCTGTGGTTATTTTTTAGGTGACCTAATAATGTTTAAGATTATAGTACATTATAAGTATATAAAAGTTAAAGCTCTATTTTTTTTTCTCTCAATCCTCTGGACCATGTCTATCTTTGTATCTTCTTCATGCATATGCAATTATGCATGCAGGCCTGAAAATAAAACCATTGTAAAAACCTTTATCTTCTTAAGCCCTTTTCTTGACAATGGGCAAACTAAGAAGAATTTGATATCAGAACAGTTATATATAGTATTTAGTTCTTGTCATATGATTGAATTCTTGATCATCAAAGGATTAATTTCTACTACTAGTTGTTTATAAAGTGTGCTACATGTTTTATGCACTCATTCCTTGTCCATAACAAGGGCTCATTAATTGTCACCACACACACACACACACACACACACACATATATATATATATATATATATATATACACACACGTATGTTTTGATTATTGTTTTCTCATTGTTTCATAATATAATGTTTTAAACTATATTGTATTGTGTTGTTGAAACATTAATGTCTGAATAGACTTCACTTTTTTTTTTTTTTTTTGGTTTATCATCTACAATTTTTTTTATTGAAAACTGGCAATTTTGTCCTTAAGACATTTGATTATCTAGCTAGAAAAAAAAAAAGAAAAAAAAAAAAGGAATGAAGGTTACTTGAGATACTTCCTTTTCTGTTCAGTTTTTACTTTAGTTTCACTAATTGACAGGTACAAATTAGCCTAGGAAAAAGTTGTTGTTTTCACACGGGAAAGAAGACAAGTATAAGGTGACTGGAATCTAACCAAATTGGATTTTTGTTAATTCCATCAAATCTTATTTTTTAATTAAGCCAACTATACGTTTGTCAATTTTACTGACTCAGAAAGAAAGAGATGAGCTTGAATGTGACGTTTGATGCTTCTATTATACACAAATTCCTTTCTTTTTTAGCTACAAATTAGAGTTGTTAAATGTTTTAGTCCTAACATCCTTCCACTGCTACAAGAATTTGATCATTCTGCATCATATAAACCAATATCTATTACTTGAGAGAGAAAAAGAAAACAATATTAATTGTCCTTCTGATGAATCTGATATGTCAGCTGGGTTAAATAGGTTCGAATTTTCATGATTTGAATTTAAAATTTTGTGCTTCTCTTAGTGAATTTGTACATCAAAAGAGTAGCTGGTCAGACACTCACTCAGGCTATATCTTCATTTCGGCAGACCTGAGTTTCTCTTTTTCGTTTGCTTGTGTATCAAGAAAGAAATTGAGAGAAGAGAAAGGATAGGAATTAATGGAAATGGAGGGAAGAGGATATTCAGATTTGTGTAGAAATACAAGCGATGAAGAATTGTTCATAAGAAATATGATGGAGAACTCAGTAGGAGTGCCTGCGCCTACAATGGAGATGTTGGGTTTTAGAAACATCTCTCATTCCCTTCGAACTGATAGTGAGGAACTCTTCAAAACCTGGCTCAACACTGCAGAGGCAAGCAATTATGTTAAGACTTTGCATCATACATTCTCAAATCTGCTATATTGTTCAGAATACCTATTAATTTGCGTATATATATATATATAAATGAATTCCATTCTTCTCATCATGCTACCAATCATCACTTGAACTATGTATATCCTTATTTCTTCATACGGACTCACAACCAAGGTAGAAAAAGAAAGATCCAGTTAGGTCATAAACTTCACTTTTGCTCTCTCTCTATCGATCCTTGTGAATTTATAGACGAGTTGTTAAAAGTGTCCCATTTGATGTGTTGATAAAATGCCAAAGCTGCTGGCCTCTCACAATTGATGGATATGCATTCTTCAATCATACTAAATGCTTCTCCTACATTATATCACATTCCTCATAATTTTAAGCAGCCATTGAAGAAAGAGAGAACTTAGAGAGTTTTGAAGTAGAGGCACGTATTCCTGGCTTCTCTTTCATGGATTCATATTGCCAAGGAAGAGACAACCAGTAGGCGATGCATAACTGTCATTGTATCTCTAATTTTCTTGCTCTATTATTGTTGGTTAACCACTATAGTTAAAACACTAGTCCTTAGATGTCCTGATTTAGAGGTCAAAGACATGTATTTACATTTGCCTGCTTGCTCTTTTGTAAATCGGCTGATTCACTACCGTTTGCTTCTTAGAATAATGGCAGTGATTCTACAACGATGGCTCACCGAGCTCGACAAGGATCACGAAGGTTAGTGTGTTTGGAATGATTCATTACAGGTGCCAATTAGTGGCATAACCTTGTAATGCAATGTACAGGGTGCCAATTATGTATTTTTACATTATTATTTCTGTCTCTTCCTCTTTTTGAGTGTAATATAGTTATGTATGATTAGTAGGTTCAGATCATCTCCTCCTGTTATGCAGAGGAAGTTGAATTCTCACTATAGCTATGATTTATTTTTCACTTATCACTCTAACTTGCAAGTCCAATTCGACGTGGAAGTGGATATGATAACCTATGCCATTGAAAAGTTACCTTATTTTTTCAGCTTTTATGACTATTCTAAATGTCTGTAGCTTGAACAAATTTTGATGTTTTCAGAAGTGGTTACATTCTTTAGCTTTAAAATGCAGGATCTCCAGTGAACTCGCTGGTCTATCAAATCAGCAGTATGCGGGAATTCAAAAAAGAAAAGTGACTGACTCTCTGCAGCCACATAATGTATCTAGTGCCAATGAATCATCTAGCAGCCTTAACCAACATTCACGCAGGTGATCTACCTTTTCCTCCTGTAGGGCTGTATGATTTAATTAAGATCTGTGTTAGTAAACGCCAAATTAAAATCCAAAATAGAAAAAGAAGTCCATTTTCTGGGGCTATTGCAATGTGTTTTATTGCTGCCTTAGGCTTACTCATTTGGTTTTCAAATTTCCATTATTTGTGGGTTATCCGGCTTGAGGTTATTGCTCAAACAATCTAGATATTTCATGCGATTTTCTCATGTTATTAGTGATTCTGAAATTTTTTGGGGGTGTAACCAATTTTGGCTTTATTTGTCATCAGGAATATCACAGATACGGAAATGCAAGCTAGTAATCTCTTTTTAGCCAAGGTTTGTTCAATAATTGCAGATATCAATTTACAGAATTTCTCTTATGATCCTCATACAGAGCTTTCTTGCAGACTTGGTTTCATAGTTCTCAGCCCATGACGAGAAGTCGCTCCTCTGAGTTAAGGTATCCTTCATATTGCATCCTTTATGGCGGTTGGAGGATAATGTCCTTGCTTGCTCTTCTCTAAGGAGCACTATATATCCTTGGAATTAGGCCCTCGAGAATTTTGTATTTTCCTATGTAGATTGAGTATAGGGCTTTCTTGATTTTTGGGAAATTAAATTACAGGCGCTAGCCAACATATACAAACCATATACATTTGCCGGCTATTATTTTGGAGGCCAGCCTAATAAAAGTAATATTTCCCTTGAGTTTATATCTAATTTGAAACAAAGACTTCCAAGTACAACAAATCACTATAAACTATTGGAGAATCTTTTTCCCCATCAATGTATTCCATATTGTTATTGCTGGATGCTGATCATTTCTTGCGATAGATAATATACCTGGTTGTTGCATGAAATTTCTGTAGGAGGAGGTATGCAGCCATGCAAAACTCGCAGTCTTCTCTAGCTCGTGAATCCCTGCATAAAATACCTGGAAATGCTGTTAACTTTAAAGAAGTTTCTGATCCCGCTGTTTTCACTGACATGTCAATGCGTGAACTTACCAGTCAACCCAATACTTTTATATCTCCATCAAATTCATCCTCATCTACTTTTGAAACTCAGCAAGTGGATGGTGCAGATAATATTTCATCTGTCGTAAGCATGCTAAAGGGTACTTTAGAGCGGAAGAAATTAACAAACTATCACACTGCTAGGGAAGCCATTGAGGAGAATATGCTAGGGTGTTATGGTAATCAAGACAACTTTGGCATGAATCAACATCCAGGGAATCATATTTCTGAAAATGATGGGACGTATCAGGATGCATCCATTGTTCAAGTCAGAGATACAGGGTTTCTACAAACGGTTCAGGGGTCATTAGATGTCGTCTTAGAAGGTATTATGGCTCCCTCAAAGTCAAACCCAATCCAGATGTGCGTGGTGTCACAGGAACCTTCCCAAAGTGAATCCTCTGTTGCTGCGCCAATAATTTCAACCGGTTTTGATGCATGTGATGGTCTAAGCAATGCAAGTCAAGCTTTAAATTTGTATGAAGGCTCTAGAAATCAAGTTGGATATGCAAGGAGCTTAGAAAATGGTTCAACTGCCAGAGGTGAATCTGACGTACATCAGCTGTCTGTATTGAATTATCTGTGCTGTTCTCTATTTGTATGGTGCGCGTCTTAGCGAATTTATGCAAGCAAGGATGTCTTCAAACTGAGAGATGATACTTACTTTTTCAAACTAAGAAATGATACATCTGAAACTCTGGATTTTGCATAGTGCACTTATTTAGATGGTTTTTTCTCCAAACTTTAGCATAGGTTTGTTAATATATTCATTTACTGTTCAAGTGCAGATCTTAGAGAACGAATATATGATAACGTGAAGGACAACCAGAAGGTATTCTCTACCTCCTATGTCCTTGGGATTGGAAACAATATTACCCAATATTCAATTTAGAATAGTTAGATGTTAGCTGATGATAATTTCTCCAATTTGTTCAGACACCGCAGAAAGAAGGTTTAGTTCGAAATGGATCTTTGACATCAGTTCAGTCAGGTAACTGAGGCATTTAGCTACAGTGGATAAATATCACATCTTTGCATTTTCACTTTCATATCTATTTAAATTATGAATGTAACAAATGTTGATCATGTTTCTTCAAACAACATGGTGGCGTGCCGATTGCTTCCTATTGCATTCTTGCTGACTCTCCCTCTCCCTCTCCCTATCCCACCTGTCATGTTCGTATTAAGTATTCCTATCTTGAAATTACAAAGTAGTCTAGGTTAGATCACTTGTTAGGTGAAAGCAACAAAGCAAGGAGCATATCCGAAGAACTTACAGAATATATTTAACAGGTCGGCACTGCAATACTGCCAAAATTGGCTCATATTAATTGCATATTTTTAGAAAAGTTATTAAAGGAATCATGCAATCAAAGGAGTGAAACTGGAAAAATACAGTAAGAATAATTTTTTAAATACTTCTTGGTGCTAAACGGTTTTAAGAGAGCTTACAAGTAAAATGTGATTTGCAACACTTGTAATGGTTGGTCCACTTATGGGCATATGATAAAGAGTTTTAGGCACCAAAGGCACTTTGTCATGAGAGTTTTGTTCATCTTCACAAGGTTTTCCTCTAATTGTCTTAGGGTTCATTCTTGCTCTGGGAATTTAAGGAATAAGATGTTTGTTATATCTTTTCTAACATTTTTAAAGATCGAAGAGTTCTAAAAAGAGACAACAAAATAAATATGAAAGGTCCATGCTTACCACGAGACAGAAACTGTCTTATTTAATGGAAAAATTGAGGTGCAGTGTCAACTCAGATTCTTGTTAATATCTTGAGTAGCCCAACAATGCTAGTAATCTATTTTCATTGCATTAGGGTAGGCTGTCCACATCAAACCCCTTGGGATGCAGCCCTTCCCCGGACCCTGCGTGAACGCGGGATGCCTTGTGCACCAGGCTGCCTTTTTATGTTGAGGTTTATATATGCTCCAAAGTTTTATCTCTGCAATTCTATTAGATAAAAAAATTATGGCTTAATCCGTACACAGATGTTATATTACATGAAATGCATGCTGTTACTTAATTGCTTTTCATGCCGTTCGCTTCTAACCAGCATAAACCAATGCAGCGGAAAATGGAGATCCTACAAAGAAGCGAAGGGTGGAGCGGTCCCGGAAGTATGTAGTACTATTCTCAGAACTTGTGTGAATCTTATTTTACTATTCATTTTAGTGATCATTAGTCTTTCTATTGGTTGGTAAAACTATAGGATGTAGAAACTAATTGTGGATAGCACGTGTTCTGCCTACGCATGTGACTTCCACCCTTTATTTTCCTGTAATGATTTGATAGCAGAAATCAAAATAAGTTTTTGAAAAGTATAGGAGTTCATTTGATGTTCTGTAAGGCCTCGACTAGGTGATATTATTGCTTATCTAAATGGAAAACAACACATGCATGCTTTTCATTGCATGTACTTGCAAAGGTTATGCACATTATTCTGATGCTATAACTTGATGGTCTATTCATGTGCTTGAAAACTGCTTGCTACCCTCATATTGGTCTCGATGTTGATGCAGAATGGCAGAAGCCAAAGAGAGAAATTTAACACCAGCAATTCCTTCAGATATGCAATCTCTTTTGAAGCGCTGTGAGAATCTGGAGAAGGAAGTCCGTTCACTTAAACTTAATTTGGCGTTTATGAATAGGTACGTTCAAACTCAAAGCGGATGCATTAAAGGAAAATTATGTGGTTCAACTTCTGTTTTGTGGAAGAAACAAATTTCACTTACTGATAATATCTATCCATGTTTCCAAGCATGTTTAATATAAGCTATCAATTACGTGAAACAATTTCGAGATTGCTGTGATTTTGCAAACATGCAAGGATCACTAGATACTATAGACCTGGGATAGGAAACTAATGCTTTCTCCATTGATAAGTCAGTTACACTGTATGATTTCAAAACCAAGTTTTTGAAGTTGGAAAGGAGCGGAAAGCGATCATCCTAGTTTTAGTATTAACTTTTTGCATGCTTTCCGTTTATTGTGGAAACCAGGTAACAATTGAGCATGTCATGAGGTTTATCATGCATCATATTTGAACCATGAAGGGTTGACTGGTATAACCACTCACTGGTTTTACCAATTGGAAAAAATTTCTTCTGTAAAAATGCAGAAGTTTCTCAAAACATGTTCCATTATAACCTTCTCAAAGCCCATGTCTCAGGCTTGTTACCTTAGGCGGTTTAATAAAATCCCCGACTCCACAAGTATGCGGCAAAAAAAGAAGAAGAAGAAGAAAACAGGAAATGAGCTCAGTAGTGTACCTGGAAATCAAGTACAATGAGCTCCTGCTTGAATGCATTTTTTTGCTGTTGTCTAATCAAAGATGTATTTTTGTTGGATTTTTACATCATCTTAGCATTATTAGTACTATGCAATGAAAGCAATCTTTGATAATCGGAGTTTTCTAATCACAGAAAGGATTCTGAACAGACTACGCAAATTGAAGAGCTGCAGAAGCAGAACGAGGACTTGGTCAAAGAAAAAGAGCGCCTTCTTGGAGAAATTGAGAGGATCATTTCAGAATCTGGAAAGTTTTAGATTAGATTCCTCCACCTTTAATGCCAAGGTTACGAGTGTTGTTTTTTAACAGCTTCAATTCCAAATGCGCTTTCTAAGGAAGTTCTATCGGGTTGCTGGAGACCGTTATTAAACTGAATATTTCATGTTTTTAGTTTGTAATCCAAATATTAGTGGTAAGAACATTTAAAGTGACAGAAATCTAGATTGCGATGAATTTGGAACATTTCGTGAGTACATTGTAGGACGCCTATGTATGTATTACTATTGTGGAGCTTTAAAATGTTTTCTTTATTTCCTTCTTTTCTGCTACTATATCTTTTGAAAATTGAATTTTCTATCAGTATTTCATGTTTTTTCTTTCTTTTAACAATAAAATCACTAATTATCCTTCTTTCCTCCTAATTGATGATGTTGTCTAACTCTACAGTATTAGTAAATTAAATAAATACATTAGCGTTTCTGCTTTAGTATTAGTACTTAAAGGGAATGTTCTTCAGGAAGTGCGGCAACGCTGTGGTAGAATAAGAAACAGTGGAAGAACAAATCACATAGCAACCAGAACATAGCTAGTGCAATCACTTAAATACAGAATTAAAGTTACTGTTCTATCTTGTTTGAGCATCTAAACAAGGCAGACTCAATAAAAAACCAAAGAAAATCCAGGGGCCTGTAGAATTCAATGAACAGTAAACTTGGTGAAGCAAAAGATGCAAAGCTCTAGCACAGCAAAGAAGATTCAGTACAGCCATAACTATCACTTTAACAAGTATCATAACTGACAATATGCTTATACTTATGCTCTAGGGCGTAAGAGCCCAACTCGTGATGTGTGAGTTTAGGCACATGTCATCCTGCCACAAATAAAAGCTTAGTGTTTGAGTAGAGAAGCGGACCCATTATCCACCGAGTTCCGAACCATGAACCAATTGGTCTGCATGGATTTCTTGGTCATAAACAAAAAGATTATGCTGATACTTCCTAGTAAAAGGCATCAAGGTGGTAGCTAAGCTACAAGCTTCCTAGTTAACCTGATCCCTGTAACCAACCAGATTCAGGTATTATCGGTTCTGAAGAGCAAAATCTCGAATGGCAAGGATGAATAGGGTCACCTGAGAACTACAGTATTGACTTCATTCAAGCGTGCACAATATATTGATCGGGGATAACTTTTTACAAGTATTTATTCCTGCAGTTTGTTCTGTACACAAGGAACTACAATACAACAATATGATAGGAACACTATGTGAAAATTGTGTCTACTGGTACAAGGATATTACATTTTGAACTGCCGATCGATCTGCTCCTGCACTTCTACAAAAATGAGTGCTACATGCTATAGTGAACTGCAATTTCAGGGAGGCCGATCCTTCTGAAATATTGAACGGCCAACCAACTAGTAAATGACACATAAGCTAGCAGGAAACAAACTCTCTTTAACTGGACTTTATTGAGAGACAGAGTAAGCCTTCTTGTCACAGAAAGTTGATAGATGCAAGAGATCAACCTTTGTAAGAGTCCGAAAAAAATTATTGATATCATGGAGGTACAGAAACCAGCAATAACTCCCGCTACAGCTTCCCACCTCCAGTGCCAGGCTGAAGCCCCGCTAACATACCAAGACTTTAATATCCTCATGAACCTGCCACAATAATATCCAATTAAGACAAATGAATCAGGCTGGCAATAGAAAACCAAAACAATTAATGTTAGTGAGAATGACCTTCATGCTGTTAGATCTTAATTTTTCACAAACCTATAGGGTGTAGAAAGAAACATGGAAACCGTAACCCCTAGCAAACTGACAACCAGGACTCAAGGAATCGTACTTATTCTTGGCTGGCTACTAGAATATATAAGCTAATATTTCAGTCCAGACCAATTTAAAGTAATGTCAGATGCATAGTTAGCTTTAGCAAGCTAACAGAGACCGATTTCTAAGCTAATATATCAAATTCCAGTTTCAGGTAAGTCAGATGCAGAGTTACTGTTTCTAAGCTAACTCCATACTTTGAGCTTATTCATGTTCAGTTCAAATTACCAGTGTAGAGAATGTCACCTCTAAACCAGTTCTGTGCCTCAATCCCAAACTAAGGTAAGTTTAATCTCAAAAAGGAGTTCGAGGAAACCATTTCATCCAGGAAATGCAAAGAGTTCGACACCGAGCTATTGCAGCAAGTTCAGTATCTAAGTAGAGAAGTTAGAAGGACGGGCCAAATATCCCCAAGTTTCAAAGCTGAAACAACGGATAATATAAGAACAGTGCATAAATAATAAGGCAACAGAATTGAAGTAGCAAGCAAGAATATCTTATAACTTGGTGGGGAGGTGCTTGATGATGGATGAGATTCCGAAAAGGGCCGTTTGGTAGACGGATCAAAGTCCATTCTTGTCAGACAAACCCGATGCCCTTCTCATTGTGATCCCACTGTTCCCTTTTCCTTCTTGTTGCGCTACAATTTCATCTTCTTCCCTTTCTCCACCTCCAATTGAGCTGCAAAACCACGTGATCACCACCTACTTATGGTTTCAATTGGTTCGTTGACCATTTCCCTTTCTGTTGATCTACAATCCAGATCTATCCTTGTCCCTCTGCTCATTTCCTTTCCTTTTTCCCCCTGTTAAAGTTCATATTCCAGTTCCTTTTTTTTAATCTTGTTACCGCAGTATAATTTCAAATTAGGCAAATTTGATGAATGTTCGTATGACTTCGCTTGATAAATTCAATGATTGAAACTATTTTTTCCTAATTTTTGCATTGAAAATAGTTCAATAAGCCGACCATATTAAAAAATCTTGAAGACGTTACACGCAAACATTGAACAGGATTGAATGGCATTAACAGTGGATATCCTATCATATCCAGTCCTATATACCAAAAGACCTGTGTATAATAAACACAAAGGTATACAATGTTAGGAAGCATGACTAAGATTCAGGAAATGGCACATGCCGACATTTTCCAAACTTCTTTTACTGACGGGAGAGACTAGAGGGCAGTAGGAGGGAGTATCCAGTACCTAACGATGCAGCACAAGTAATGACAGAAAGCAATTATGAGGATAACATCATATCTGGGAAGCAGGATATGCATTAGATTTACCACTTATTAGCAGACCAAGCGGGAAACCTCACAATTTACATTAGAAAAATGGGCAGATCAGAGAGACTCAACCAATTAGCTTGATATTATTAGGCTATGATCCTCAAAAGGAGCAGTATGGGTGGCGCGAACAACGTAAAAGCAGATTAGCAAACGATGTCAAGTTATATTATAACAATAAGAAGATTCCACATCAAGAAAGAAGATCCAGGAGGCAACAGACAAAACTCCAGAATTTTTGAGAACTATTACTTGAATATATTAGCATTTGGGTGAATATTTTAATCACGTCATGAACACATTAAAGAAGAAGGAACAAGAACAACATTTTGCTCAAGTAATAACACTCACAAGATTAAATAGCGAATAAACATCTCAATAGTTGATGGATCTTTTGCTTGGCAATCAAAAAAGCCATCTTCATATATGTGCACTTTAGATATTCCCAACGCGTACCAACACTCGTAAGTCTTGTTTACCTGAAAAAAGAAGTGCATGACATCATGAAGATACTAAGCTTTGAAAGAAAACGAGTGGGAGGAAAGTGATTCTTCTTCTAATGATCATTAATTCAACTGTATGCTTCACATAATACATCAGTTATCTACCAGTGAGAAGAAAGCATATATAAACAAACTGAACACAAAACCTCCTAACAATCTAAGATCACTGAGTAGAAACTCTTTGATGTAATAATTGGCACAAACATAAATAAATTGAAATAAAGACAAAAATTGTTCATGCTGACTAATGGCTTTCCTTTTCAAATAAATACCCCTGCTCAAAGTTCCTCATTGCTTTACATATTATAAAACCAGTTGTTTGACAGGTCTGTCTTCAGGACTGAAAATAAGGGACATGCATGGATGCAACACTTAATTCATTTAAAAGGTAACAAGTGAAAATTAAGGTTATCATTCGGCCAGAGTTGAATACACTTGCAGAAGGGAACACCCCAGATATAAATTTAATAGAGAAAGGAATCATGTCATCAACTTTAGGAGTCAGGACCATTCCCAGAGTAAATAGGCATAAGAAAAAAGTTATCGCGAATCACGATTAAGTGGGATAAATTTCATGTTAAGAAGTCTGTTTCTCTTACTCAAATAGTGAGCATCTATGTCCAGTATCTACCTTGAATTTATCCTTTGTCAACCATGCAGCAGAGAAGTTTGGTCTACAATGAGATGGAAGGGCCTCATTAGGTGCCTCTGCTAATGCAAGTCGTGCCTGACCTGAATGATCCATGTATTCAACCTGTTATTAAGAAATGCATAAGCAAGCAATTGAGCTGTATCTGCACAATCAATATCTAAGAAAGTATTTATTCCCCCCCTCCCCCCCCCC
>MCJB01001936.1:17847-36505 GCA_002018475.1 Nicotiana obtusifolia
ATAAACCTTTTTTTTTTTTTTGATAAGTCATTCTCCATTGGCATGAAATTAACATGAGTGGATTCATATAGCTGACCTAACTTATTTCCGATTGAGGCATAGTTGTTATTGTTGTTGTATAAGTCACTCTCCAGGATAAACATGTAAAAATGTATCTTGTTCTTCAGAAATGCATAAGCAAGCAATTCTGGACAGTCAATATTTAGGGAAGTATCTATCGCTCCTTGCCACCCCCACCCCCCACCCCACCCAAGAAAAGAAGAAGAATACCAAAATTGGAACAAAACAAAACGGTCCACAAAAGTGAAATAAATAAATAACAAGATGCAGCAACTTTGACAAGTAATCCATATTTGGTTCATTCTCCAAAATTAACATGTAAGAATGAATTAGAAAGGCTTTGTAACAAATGCCTTCATCTCATGGCAAGGAATCATACAAAGGTCAGAACCAAGTGATTCATGGATAGCTCCAAGCTGAAAATTTTCCAACTCTTTTTTGTCAGGTAATTTTAGCTTCAAATGCATCAAGTCCTGCTGACTAATGGAATGCCAATGAAAGAGAGAGAGAACGGCATAGAGAAGGGAAGAAATGGTAAATACTTATCCAGAAAAAGGAAGAACATTATAATTGTCAAGAAATCTAATAACATCACCAGTTATATAAAGAAAGTGAAAGTTGGGGTAAAATTGGGTGAAATTAGAATCTTACATGTAACAAAAACACAATCCAATTCTAATTAAAAGCTAAAAGTTACAGAGCCACTTATTATTAGCCTTCCAAAAGAAATAGATATATAATATCAGGTTAATCGTACACGAAGTTTCTCTTTTTTTTGTCAAAGCAGAATTTTATTACAAATTTATCCTGGAGATGCAACTCATTCAACAAGTATAGAATGTTCCATTTCAAGAAATTTAACCGCATTAATGGATAATCAGATAGTAACAATTTATCAACATGTACACCAAAAGAACTATAACTGGAAAATAATATCTCAAGGAACAACAAATAGTGCTAGTTACCTTAAATACAGAAGCCCAATAGTAATCATAACGACATCGAAACTTCTTTCTTTCAGAAAGGTAAAGAACATGCTTTGCTTTATAATTCAATAAACCCAGTTCACAGACTTTAGATGACCTAAGATCCACACCTGCAAAGAACATAAAATAATTGCTTTCGATTGAAACTTAAACCGAGAATTAACTGAACCACATCAAAATTTGGTGAAAGACACTTAATCAGTACCCAATAAGGAACTGAGATTTTTTTGATTGGTGATAAAGAACCGAGATTTAAACCATTCTGTCCTTTGGCCAACAAGGATATGGCATTTTGTCATTCTTCCTTGTAACAAAGTTGTAGCAATTTTACAGAAATAGTTGCAAGAAGTATAAAAATTGATGCATTTGTGTATTTCATCAAGAAAAGAATGCATTAGTATTAATCCTTTAGTTTTGTACAAGTAAGTTGTTAGAATAGGAGGAAATTCATCTCTTACATGGAAACCTTATGGAAAAGCTTCCAGGCTGCGGCTGCAACATATAATAGGGGCCATTTGGTATGTTGGTCAAAATAAGAAGAATATAATCCCTACTTAGAGGTGATTATGGATGGGATTGCTAGCCATCCATTGGACTCGTATAGTCTAACTATCTGTATGTTAATTCTATATGGAGAGAGAGAGGTGTCACAAAAGTGCTAACCTCTATAAGGAACTTGTATAATGAGATGCTCATATTTGAAGCAGGTTTCATTTAATTCTTTTCTGGATTTAAGTTATATGCACTAACAGTGTAAAATTTTTTATTTTTTATTTTTAACCATCTGTGGCTTAGCAGGTTAGTTACAATATTATCAGGCTACTAATTAATGCTTATAGTAGAGATTTACTATTACCTTAAAAGATTGCAAATAATTTTTACACTGTCAGTGCACAAAACTTAAACTCCTCCATTATAACTAAAGTTGAAGCTAATGACCAATAAAGACATGCTGACCCGTATCATACTTCCTTATAGTTTTAATAAATGGTGTGAGTTCTTTCCCTGAGAAGAAACAGCCCGAATGCCATATGCAACAGAAACCATGGTAGCCACTTCACAGTCTCATGACACCACATCATACGTATTGCATAACCTCCACCAGTTAGAAGGCTAGAAATCACCAGTCCAACCATTAAGTGTCAGGCAATTGTTGAGCTAAGATACTCGAAGTACCTTGTATCTAAAAGCTTTTCCCTCTTGAACCCATGATTAATACACAAACATGAAATCAAACTTTGTACATATTCAGAACCCATAAGAAAAAGAAAAAAAAAGCAATGTACATTACTAGCAATGGGAGACAGAAACTTGTCATAGCAGCCGAAGATAGAGAAGACTCTGGATAAATTTTCCTACAAACTTTGCTCTAAAAGTCTCAACCATATCACTTTGAAAGAATATGCTACTCCTAGAATGTCCAAAAAGACATTAATCAAAAAATACATAAGGAATGGTACTACTAACTTTCCTTTTCGCAAGTAAATGGTACTAATATAACTTCCAATTTCCTTGAGCATTTCCCAATAACTAATTTTACTCAAAATCAAGAACAAACGAACTCAAGTTAATAATTTGTACTCATTTGGTTCCAGGAAAGTTTTTGAGCCATATGATGCTAACCACAGCAAGGTTGACCCGAACAAAACATTAAATCAAAGTATTAGTAGTGTTACACCAAAGTTGTTGTCGCCTTTTTTGAAATGGTAATTGTATTATAGAAGTGTAGCGTCACACAAAGATTGTGCATCCAGATTACTTCCCAAAATGAAAAAAGAGAAACCCCAACTATCTATCTAATGATTCTATGAACTGTAATAGGGACTCCTCTTCACTTATCAAAGGAAAATAAGAATATAAGGACTCCTCTTCATTTACAAATTCTACTTTACACCAAAAAAAAATCAAAATATGCTGTCAGATCTTATCTTCGGTGTAGTGCTTGTTTTCCTTCAAAACCTCATCTGTTCCTTTCTCTCCAAGTTGTCGTCATTTTTAAGAGTCAGCAAACTATTTAAACCATACTTTCGACAAAGTTTTTAGATACCCACAATTTCCTAGCAATCAAACAACAACACAAGTATGCCGCATTTAGAAGGTAAGGTCAGCTATTGGAGTCCTCTATATCCATTACATTCTATTTGGACACCATTCATTCGAATACTCAATAATTCGTCTTTTAGACAGACTGACTAGGGGTTCTTTAAAACTATGGATTCTTGAATCTCACATATCCCTACACTTATATAGATTTCTAAATTCTAACCAAAAAATAAATAATAAAAAACCATGCAAACACTAGCAAACATCAACCTAATGAACGTCTATCAACAACAAAAAACCTTACCAGTGTAATCTCGAACCGTCGGTGTCATATATATGGATCCTTTTTCATTGTGCTCTGCTAATTGCTAAATCCACATAAGTTTCAAAAAGTTGTATCTATTTTGAAACAACTTTCCTTCATTCGGATATCAATGTACCCCATCCATTTTTAACACATTCAATCTTCATAGTGTTGCACCTACGCCCAAGCATTAGTAGATTTACATAAGACATGAAAAAACTATGTCAGGGACCTTATCTCCTTCTATACTTTGTATGTGCAACTTGTACCATCTGCTAGAGTGATAATTTCTAATCTTGTTTACTCTTGTATTCATCCATGTTAATATCCATACTTTCACAATGCTAGTCTTGAGGATATTTTGGGTCTTAAAGGTCTGACATTCACTTCCATATAACTTTGCTAGTCTCAAAAACATTCTATAGGGAGCCTTTCACTTTGGTAGGTATCTTTTTATTGCATTGAGCTCTTGTGACATCCTCCATTTCGACCATCATAACTTAAATTTATGTGTTGCATCTCCTCTATCATGTCAATCTCCTGAAAGATTGAACCAAGATATCTGAATTGCCTGCATATAAACACTTCAATCTTATCTATCTCAATTTAATTTCATTCTTTATGGGACTACTTCTACTTATCTTACAACCCTTGCTCTCAAAAATGCTTCTTTATAATTCGAGATTCTAGTTTATTATGTTGCCAATTTCATCAATTAAGACGAAATCATCTGCAAAAACCATCATGCACCATGGAATCCATCTTGTATATTATTGATTAGCTTATCCATAACTAAGATAAACAAGTACAGACTTAAGGCAAAACTTAGGTGTAAACCACAGTTATGAAAAGTTCTTCTATATTTCCTTCCACTGTTTTCACACTTATGACTACTCCTTTACATATCCTTTATGGCATTTTTACATTGGATACAAATTTGTTTCTTCTCTAGCACCCACTAAGTGACTTTTAATGATAAGCTTACTCCACATCAATGAATATTATGTAGAAACCTTTCCTCCTATCTCCATAAATTTCCATCAATCTTCTCAACAAAAGTTTCTTAGCAACCAAAAACAGTAAAACATACACACACACACAGAGGAAAGCAGGAAAAAAAAAGGGGGAAATCCAAGCCACGGGAAGCTAACACAGCAACAAGGACTACTCAACTATTTGAGCTCCAATATTTGTTAAGTCTTTCAGGGATCCACAGTTTGTAAGTAAGCACACATACTCAAAAACCAAACCCCTCCAATCAAGCTCAAAAGGGAAATTTTTATCCCTATGATGCTAAAAACTTTTAACTTTCTTTTAAGATAACCACAATTTCTTAGAACCAACAATCCTCCAAAAGAAAAACCTGCAAACAAAATTCTGCAAGAAAAAAGGAATTGAAACTCTAAAAGAAAAACATACCAACAAAATTCAGCAATAAAGGTAGTTCAACTTACTGCTAGAGAGAATCTTGCATTGAGAGGGAAGAGAAATTGGACTGGAAATGGATAGGTTCCCTAGAAAAACAGCTAAATAAAGCAGCGAAAATGAGAGTGAAAAGAAGGCAAAGAAAAAGAACAGAATCCCCAATAATCTGCGCAACCGTGTGGGCTCACAAATCTCTTCCTTTCTCTTCTCTTCTATCTCCTCCTGATTCTCTGCCAAATCCATGGGAAAATGAAAAGTTGCAGAAGGGAAGTTTTGGCAATTACTTTGTGGAGATTGGGAGATTGAGTAGGGTTCCGACAGCCGGAGATGTCATCTGGAGATCGGAATATTATATAGGTGTTGGGTTTAGGTTGAAAATGGTGTTTGGGAAGAAGATATTTTTCAAGACTTCTGCCTTTTGAGGTTCAGTAGTCAGCGCTGGCGGACTCTCCTGGGCATTTTCAATATGAGGCTTTAAAATTCACTTTTTGGATTTTTTCTGGTCGAGACATGTAGTTACCCACCTTAGCTAGGTTTTTGAGTTTTCAAAAAGTAGCTAAAGCTGTTTTATAAATTACATACAAATTCAATCAAAATATATAATTTATACTATAGTATAACATATAGAATTTACCAAAATATACAACTTATATATAATCTTTATATATATTTTGTTATATAAAATTCGATCAAACATATATAAGTTACATGCAATTATATTAGTTGTATGTATTTTGCATATTATTTGTACACTCAACATACAAAATACATACTTGTATAATTTATTATATCTTCCTCTTCGAGTTTCAATCTTAAATTCCAACCAAAATCATCTCGAATCTTCAGCAAATGTCTCAAAAATTAAAATATAAACTCCAGGATTTCTCCTATCGTTTGCAATACTCAATCCAAATAAAAAATAATTAAGCAAAACTCAAATTTTAAATTCAAAACTTCAAAAAAATTTAACAGTTGCCAATGGAACTTTTTAGTAAATTTTATGTTTATTGGAGAATCTAGAGTAGAGGAGAGCCATGGCGTAATTGGTAAAGTTGCCCCTTTATTGTCCGGCCCTTCCCGAATTTTGCGCATAGTGGGAGCTTAGTGCACCAGACTGCCCTTCTTTGTAGAATTTAGAATAATTTTAATCTAAAGTATCATAGAAGCAAGTAATCAACTTTAATCAAATTCCTCGAATCGATTGTATAAAAGCCTAAATAGCTCGCCTCCTTCATGCCCGTCAATGTTAGTTCCTCTTCTCTTATTGAATTGATTAATAAGACGAAGGAGTAGTAATTGTGAAATTTGGTGTGATTGTGCCTTGTGGGTCTTAAAGATAGTGATAAAACCAGCAAGGGTTGAAGCTTATAATGGAAAAAATTGGAGCACTTTAAATACAATTGGTAATTATGTATAGAATATGTAATTAAATGAGATTATCATGATAGTAGTAATCTATATCTATTTATATTTATTTATACTATACTAGTCTTTAAGGTACGCGCTTTGCGCATGTACTGTATCAATGAATATATAATTTTAAAAAAAATTACATAAATATTATTAGATAATTTATTTGAGTTATATGAAATTATAAAATAAAATTAAAAGAACTTGAACATGATAAATATTATTC
This sequence comes from Nicotiana obtusifolia, assembly GCA_002018475.1. Lineage (NCBI taxonomy): Eukaryota > Viridiplantae > Streptophyta > Magnoliopsida > Solanales > Solanaceae > Nicotiana > Nicotiana obtusifolia. The sequence continues at coordinate 24,302 of MCJB01001936.1, forward strand.
CCATTTAGCTAGCTCAATAAATAAAGATATCATATATTACAAAAGTTTTCAAATACCTTATTTGTGATTTAAAAAAGACTTATATCATAATTTAAAAATTGAATCTTTTTGTCTTCCAGAAATATAGGCTTTAAAACTTGGCACTATACCTCCTAAAACTGATAGTGACAATGTAAAGTTTAAAGAATAACTAATGTTGAATAATATTTTATAATAAATAACTTAATATAAAATAAAAAAAATATAGCGAGACATTGACGCCTATTGGACTGAATACAAGAAAGAAAACATAATAACTCATTTATTATATATTTTGTCCAATTATTATTATTGCTTCAAATTTATATTGTTACCAATTTGACTCTTAATTTTATATTATAACAATATTTTTTAATTTCGTTCACCATTAATGCTATTCACGAAAATTAATTTATTTACCTTAAGAGTTTTGTCAACTTGATAAATAAATTTATTTATATGATGAATTTGAAAAATTATTGAATTGATTTTTTTTGCTAATTACTTAATTTGATGACTTAATTTTTTGTTCTCAACGTTAAATAAAATCACTTAGTCTTTGTTAATTTAAATTCTTAATATCAGCTCGTCCTAGTTTTTAAATATTAACTACAATTATAACTTTATTTAATAAACATTCTACTTTCAAATAGTTAAAAAATTATTATTAAAATGTTAATTTTGAATCATTGTGTGTCCCGATTCACTTTTCACCATAGGCCGTGATGGCGTCCAACGCTGCCATTAGGCAAGTCAACGATAAACCATCAACACAATCATCCATTCATAACACTTTTAAAATCGAGAATTTTATTAATAAAGCGAAATTAAGTTTAGAAACCATATTAAATACATACATTCTTTCTAAGTCACGAAGTATGAACCAAACATAAAGTGCAATGCTACAAAATATTGGGAAAAGAGCCAAAATTATCCTTGTACTGTGTTAAATAGTTTACATTTATCCTCCGTTATACTCTCCGTTCAAATTTATCCATACCGTTAGAAAAGTAAACAAACTTATCCTTATTCCTAACGATTGTCCATATGGGCACCAGATTAAACTGCCATATAAGCGTCCATGTCACTTTTTTTTTACAATATTTTGTTTATTCAATTATTTACTAAATCAAAAACTAAAAAAAGGTATTTCCTCCTCTCCCCCAATCCAATACACACACATAGAAGAAATGATGCCTTCTTCTTTGAGTTCAAAATTTTCGATTCGAACTAGGACTTTCACCAAACTCGATGAAATCGTAACATCAAATTCTAAAAATCAATATTCCCAACAAACCCAACCTAATACTTTGCTCAAACTTCAGCAAATTAGAATACCCATTTGGTGTTCTCAAGTTTTCTTACAACCCTTCAATGTTGATTTCTTATTATTTTTCAAATCAATGAATATCAATGTTATTCTCCTTGTTTTAAGCTCCAATATTTTATTTTTCACTCGATTTCAGTAGGAAACAATCAAGAAATTTCAAAATCCTGGGTCTTTTTCCAGCTTCAAATTTTGACGACCCAAAAAATGGAGTACAAGTTCGTTCTTCACTCAAATCCACGAAATCAGTGTTTGATTCACGATTTTAAGCTAAAAGCGACAACACGTCGATTTTCTCCATATATAATTAACAAATCCAACTGTCAACTTCAATTTTTCGCCATCCAAAGAAATTGGGTTTAAAACTGAGTGAAAATCACTTATTGAGCTTAAACAGAAAAATAACTATTGCTTTTTGGAGAGTTGGTGGTTAAATTTGAAGAACGCCGTCGTTGACATAATGAAGGCCATGAATTATGATTCTTTTGATGAACCTTAGTGTTTAAGCAATGGTGGTATGTTAATGGAGAAAAATAAATTTATGTGGGTGACTAGATTTAAGTGGGTTTAGCAATAGTTGTTGTTTTGGAAATGAAGCTAATTGAATCTGATTTGGGATTGTTTGATTGTCTTGGTAGTTTGAGTTTTGGAGGTGCTGGTGGCTTCGAGTGGGAGTGGAAGAAGAAATGGCAGGGGAAGAGGATGGTGAGGTGGCAGAAAGAATCCGATTTGGGATTGTTTGGTCGTGTGACTTGGCAACTGACATGGAAAAAATGGAGTGGGTCAGCTGCCACAGTGTAGATATGTTAGGGATAAGCGCAAATATTTTAAGTCCATTGACGGTAGGGGATATAATGGATAAATCGTATAATGGGTGACAACAGTAAAAAATATAGTATAGTAGAGGGGCAATTTTAGACCTTTTCCCTATAAATATTAGGTACAACCATGAACATCTATTAAAATCCTCAAAACCCAGTGTCACAAGTGTATAAGCATCTAGTAGAATATACAAAACCACTATAACTACTGTTTGGAATAAGAATAGATAAAACAAACATAGGGGAATGAGATTCTGGGTGCTGTGGGTTGAGGCATGGAAAGCAGCTCACCACTAAGTCTCCCGCAGATGCGACTACGTGCCTAAGTGATCACCTAATGTACATGTCTCAGTACCTGCATAATTAGTACAGAAGAGTAGTATGAGTACGTAAATCAACGCATACCCAGTAAGTATCTAGTCTAACCTCAAAGAAGTAGTGACGAGGGGTCGACATCTATACTTACTAGTGATCCAATAACAAAGTACATAAAAGTAGACAAGTATGAAATACAAGAAGTAGCAATGAAACAGAGAAATGTAAATAACTTGATTTTCAACATAAAAATGGTTTTCAAATCATCAGATACCATATGCTGCCTCGAACGAAACAAGGATAACTAAGACAATATCAAATTTCAAGTCAGGAAAAGCTCATGTGTACTCTGACACCCTATCGAATATTATGCACGAATTCTGCCGAGGTTGTACGGTCTGATCCATAATAATATCGTACATTGCCGAGGTCGTACGGCCTGATCCATAGATGCATCTCATAATATTGTCGAGGCCGTACGACCCGATCTATAATAATATAGTATACTATCAAGGTTGTACGGCCCCATCCATAACAATAGTGCATACCACCGAGGTCGTACGGCCCGGTCCATAGGTGCATCTCGTAGTACTGTCGAGGTCGTACGACCCCATCCATAATGCTATTTCATAGCACTGCCGAGGCGTATGACCTGATCCCATAAAAATAGAGAAACTTTCTCACCAGCGAAGATGCCTGTGGGTCAAGAAGAGATGGAGCTACCGATCACATAAATACAACACGATGATAGGAATGCAAGAGAAAATATAATTGTTACCGAGAATCAAATATCCCGCCAAAACTCAAGGTAAAGAGGCTCAATTATACGTAAATTCTAGTCTAAATCTCAGTTAAATTTCAAGTAATCAACAAGAAAGTTTAATTCAAGTAGTACAGTCAAGGCATGATGTAGGTCTAAGTCTACCTGGATATAAACATAAATCTAACTTATCCACGGACACTCGCACCTCATATGTACGTAGAACCTATGATACATAGCACATAACAAATAAATACATAGGGGGATAATTCCTTCTTACAAGATTAGGCAAGACACTTACCTTGCTTCCAAGTCCACTACTCGGCTCCCATACCTCACTAATCACCTCAAATCGACGCCGAGAAACTCGAAACTAGTGACATACAAAATAATCAATATATGCTCAAAAACTCATAATTCAGCTATTTGAGTCAATTCCCAACTCCTCTCGGAAAGTCAACAAAAGTCAACCTCGAGATCATGCGCCCGGATTCCCAAAATTTTTGAAGATAACTATTACCCATGGCATCACAAAACTCAAATATATAAGTTAAACCCGATTCCATTAACTATTTCATGGTCAAATCATATTTTTACCAAATTGTAATTTTTTCAACAAAATCCCAAAGTTCTTCTAATTTTCATGTTAAAATCTACGCCTAATCCATGTATTTAACTCACAATAGGTTAAAATCTCTTACCTTATGATACTTGACGAAAAAGTCTCTTCAAAACCCTCGCAAATCGCCCAAGCCTAGAGAAAATTGGGTGAAATGAACCTAAGTCCCGTATCAAAACTTACATTACGCCTAGGTATTACCCTTCGTGATCGCGGATCAAAGCATCGCGATCGCGAAGCACAAACATGTTTCTGCCCAAAGTTTTCCCATCGCGAACACGAAAGTGGCAATCACAAACGCGAAAGGTTACCAGCCTAGACCCTCCGCGAATGCGATTGACCAAACACAAATGCGAAGACTTCACACCCCCCAGAATTTCCTCTTCTGCGATTGATCATGTCCAATTCACTCCCCAAATAAGAGAATATGAAATAGTCATTACAATAATAATAATCCAATGCGAGTCAGGGTCAAACCTCAAGGAGTTTGTATTGGGTGTTATGGTAAACACTTAAGTGAGCAACTTGTAACTAAATTTTACTATCAAACAACGGTGGGTATCAATTACACTAATTAAACTACTAAGATTTGTGATTAAGCTAGAAAAAATGTATAATTAAAATATTTATGAAGTTTTATCAAATAGAGAAAAACCTAGGGTTGTAATCTTAACCTAGGTATAAACCTAATGGGTAAAATCAATTTATGCTTGCTTGATAAATCGGGGTTGTTATGACTCACAATAATCAAGTAATTTAGCTTCCAAATGGGCAGCTATAAGTGCAATTGAATATGAGTCCAAGTTAGATTATCCCTATCTCTAGTTCAAATTCGTTAATTAAGCTAATGAATAAGTCAACTAGTTTAATTTTCTATTTGTCAAGTTTTCTTAGACTAAGTTCCTCTTTCTCAAGTAAGAACAAGGTAAAAAAGGCATGAATTAATGTTTTCCACCATCAATTCTAACTTTAAAGCATAAACAAGGATAAATAGCTCTAACCCATCAATATCAAGCACAATACCAATGATCCATAAGATATACACACTAGGGTTGGATCACAACCCTAGATAAAATTCTAGCTACTCGTGTTAAGAGTCATAAAAAGATAAAAATAAGAATAAATTAAAGACATAAAACTAACATTAAATGAAGGAGTAGATGATCCTCTCTAATTGTAGCTCAAGTTTGCTCCAAATAGCTAAAAATACCGAACTCCTAGCTGCTACAATGAAAAGATGCCCTAAAAAAGTCATAAAGTCCTATTTATAGGGCTCCTGAAATCTCTGATACAAATGCCCTTTGGAGGGTTCTGCGGTCGCACAACAGCTTTTGCGTTCAGCACTTTGCTAGATAGATATTGCATGTGCTTTCAGTAGGAGGAGTTCTGCGATCACACTTCAGCTTTTGCAGCCACACATTAGCTTTTGCGGCCACACTTTAATTTCTACGGACTGCATTTGACGAGGCTTCAGACTTGTTCAATACTCATTCTCTGATCTTTCAAGTTTGTCAACGCGAATCTATTTTGCGGACCAACTGTGATCACACATTTTAGTTTGCGGACCGACTTCTGCCAAAAGTTCCTGAAGCTTCAGTTCTTCTTCAGCAGCTGCATTCATTCTTTTGCGGACCGTACTTGCTTTTGCGGTCGCAGGTGTAATTCTGTATACCGCACTTGTCTCAGCACTTCTCCTCTTTGCCGAACTTGGCTAGAACATCTCCTTTTTGAGTCATTTTTCTTTATTGAACTTACATTTTCCAGCACACCTGTTATTCAATCATTTTCATTAGATTAGAAGACAAAAAAAAATACTTTTGGACTAAAAACTATACCAGGAAGGTACTAATAAGTGGTTAAAATTCACACTTATCAACTCCCTCTAACTTAAGTTTTTGCTTGTCCTTAGGTAACTAGATTAGCACCCTCCTTCCCACATTTTGTGGTCATTTCAAGGAGTTACCCACAAGTCATTTATACTCAATTGCGACCAACAATTATCCACAATGCTCATGCATTCTAGACAAGGTTTCAAATTTTTCTAAAAGGTGCACTTGCTCATCTCATGTACTTCTAGTATGATATTTGAGCCTCAAGATTTAACTTCATTCATCAAGGTTTCTTGTTCTTTCATGCTAATCATGGTGGACTCCAAACTCTTGCTCTTCTACCTTTCATTTTCATTGCTCACTTCAACACTCAATTTCTAGTGCATAAAAGATTTCGCTCTTCTCTCATAAAGAATGGTCACAAGTTAAGCTTCAAGTACCATAGCTATACTCTCACGTACATCTCCACTAATATAGGCATACTCGGTTTGAAATCAAAGAGGACTACTTTCGGATTGTAATGAAGGCTTTTGGTTCGGGGTAGGATACTATATGAGATACAAGTGGTTACACCCTTCCTTAAGCACTTCACTTGTCATTTCTTAGTTCACATTTGTCATAGAACATCTAGAATCCTTGGAGGTATTCCTTCTTCTTGGAGGCTAGAGAGACTTACTATCACTCTTTATTGACAATTCCATTCCTTTTCTTCCTTGATGTTTATGCTAGAGATACTTGACTCACTCTATTTCATTAATCTCACTTTTTTTCCCTTTTTAAGCTGCTTTTTGTTCACATTACTTTCTTTTCTTTCTTTCTCTTTTATGGAGATCAGTTCTTTTCTCTCTTTTTAATGCCTTGGTATCTCTTTTAGATTTCTCAACTCTCCCCCCAAACTTAGGCCACGAATTGCATATGAGTGCTTAGGAGGGTTCGGGTGCCAAGAGGAGATCATGTTCAACAGGTGAAAGGCTTGCAACAAGATTACCAAAAGAGAAAGGACAAAGGCTCGAAGGGGGTTGACTACGGATAATGATCATAGGTGGAAACTGAAAGCTCAAACGGTCCAAGAAAAGCCTACAATTGTCATTCAAACCAAGCAGACTCAAAATTTCGCCTTGAAGCACATTCAGAGCAAGTTCTAGACTATTCACTCAAGTACTTGGACTATAAACAAAATTTCACCTCACCTCTCATGCAAATAAACCGTAAAAGAAGATAGAGACTAAAACTCATAATAACCACAATCGAGTCAAAGATCTCTATGGTCTACTCAATCACCTAATGATTATCAAAGACAACTGAAGAGCCTCAAAGTCACTTTACTAGAGTTACTTTCTCAAAATGATTCACAACAACCTTGTCTCAAACCATAAGCATGTAGTTAAGTATGTTGGTACCACATGATGCATAAATAACATGTTTTCATACATGCAACAGACTAATTCCCTTAAGAAAGTTGTCACATTGTTCATCCACGGGAAAAGTCACCTGTCTCACACAAGATACCACCTTTGGATAGAACCGTGGCATTAAGAAAGTCAAAGGCTTATTATCAATAACAAGAAATAAAAGAATATTATTTACACTACCAAAACAAAACTACAGATTACTACAAAATGTATCAAACTACTAAAAATTAACAAAATGAATCATCCAATTATTACATCTCAATGTCATCAAATTTATCCAATCAAATCAAATTCTCCACCCCCAAAATAAAAGTAAGCATTGTCCCCAATGCTTGACAAGACAAAATATAAGATTAGAGAGGGACGAAGAAACTCCATAAGCATCCTCAGTCATTAAGGTATCACCAGTAGGGTCAGTCCGAGCCGACTCAACTAAATGTGTAGTATCATCATCGTTTGTGGGAGCTGTATGATATGTTAAACATGTCACACATCGCAACAATAGTACTGGATGCAAGGTAGGGCTCCTTAACGTGAGTGGTAGGGGCATCTTGAGAAGTCTGAGCAGGGTATGGCTGGGCGGGGTCAATCAGCATGTCAAAGGATAAGTTGCCTGACTCAGCTATCTTAGTCACTTCTGCCCGCAGCAACTCAACTGACTTCTTGCTGGCCTGAGTCTTCCGTATCTTCTTCACCTGCTTGGTCAGCCGCTCGATCGCTGCACCATGTTGAACCAAAGTGTCCATAATCACCTTTTGGTTGTCCAAGATCTGAGTAAGCTTCTCAAAAGTGTCAGAAGTGTCTTGCTGTGTGGAGGGCTGCCCAGAAACTGCATTAGAGAGCTCCGACAACTTTAAAAAAGCTATCTGCATCTAGTTGTTGAGACTCACCGACGTCTGAGAAACTCATAAGGCAGATAATAAGTCAGTAGGCATAGGCACCAGCCTCAGAGCTGGTGTAGGCAGTGGAGCAGGCGCTGACGGTGGCTTAGAAAGCAGCGTCCCTAGCATGAGTAGAAAGCTCAACAAAAGATGAGGGATATCTGAGGGACTGGAAGCTGATAAAATAGACTCATCAAACTGGCTAGTAGTAGTGGAAGGCTGGCTGGTCTTCTTTGACTTTGGGTTCCTGGGGTCTCGCAACTTGTACAAATCAAAGGGGCCGTTTTGCTTAATCCTGGTGTCAAATGGTCTAGATTCCACTTTGGCATCTGTCAAGTACTCTGTGATGGTGCTAGGGGTATAGGTAGGAAATGTTTCCTTGTTGTGCTACCAGAGTGATATTGGCCAACATCAAGGCAACTACATTAATTGGGTACCCAGCCATGATAGAAGCCACAAGCACTACTCTCTCTAGAGGTAGATTGTTTTCATTCAGGTACGAGTCAGGTCTTGGACAAACAATTGCCTGCCACCCGTTCACCTAGAAGCTCAAGGTCTTGTGGAATATTGTCACTCCGACACCTATCCAAGGAGGGGTAGGCCTAGGTGCAAGGATCTAAGCAAGCCACGATCGGACCTTCTTTTTCTTAGCTAGTTTGGCCAGGTATTCCTTTGGCTCAACATCCTCAAGTCCCAGGTAGCATTAAAGTTCATTATCAAAATTTCACCTTGAGGTTGTGAATTTGGTAACCTTGGTCCCTTTTTACAATGTGCATAGTGTTGGCGTAGAACTCCCGAACAAGATGCTCTTTGACATCAACCAGCTCCTCAGTGAAATGCATCCAACTTTTTTTTTCGTAAACTATTCAAGGACTGCTAGATTATACTTGTCTAGGTCTTTGGTGAGGAATTTCGGAATTTCCTTTCATGAGCGAGTGGCCTTTCTTTCCGCCCCTTTTTGAGGTCCACGAATGCATTGTAGCTCAAGAACCGGTCTTCCCAGACCACGTTTTTCTTGGTCCTTTATTTCCCATCCTTTGAAACCTTTTTTCCTTTTTCGTCATCAATGGAATCATCAAAATCAAAGTCTAGTGTAGTTGCATTGGACTCATGGTTAGTGCTAGTTGTGATATGGGAGGTGTCCTGAGACGTGGAAGGCTCAGCTCGGGGCTCAGACTGCCTCTGTAGTTGACACTGCTCCTCATTGCACTTTTCAGACTAAGATAATGAGTTGCCTTTAGAGGCTTCCCTATACGGGACATTGGAATCAGAGTTTGATAGGCTTCAACCTCTACCTTGATCGGCTGTTTGCTTCTTGGCAATCATTTTTTGCACACTAGGTGGCAAGGCGCCTCTACCTTTGACTTTCCGTTGGTACCCCGGCCTTTAGATGTCTCCGTCTTTCCTCTTGATTGTACCATTTTCTGTTGACACACAAGGAGAGTTCTCAGTTGTTATACAAGCCATTGACATGAGGTACAAGGTAGTTATGAGTCGCAATAGCAGTAGGAGAAAGCATAAAAGGAAGTTCATTGTCAAATATGTAGAGGGCAGGGTGGAAGTTCGATCCACATAATTCCAACTATGGTCACAAAGTTGAAGTGTGGAATTTCAAGTGCAGATGCACTTCTGCACTAAGGCATCCGACTTTCACAGAGAAGTCTTTAAAGGACACTGCGAACACACTTCTACGATCACAAAAATCCAACTGTGATCCGCATAATTATAAGTGCAGTCCGCACTTGAGTAAAATTACTCAGGTCCTAGAGAAGAAGTTCTCTGAAGAACAGTGCAAACCTCTTTTTATGGCCAGAAAATTCTTACTGGGGTCCGCACAATTAAGTTGCGGCCGTAGAACTTAGGTAATCAACCAAGCTACCAAAACCAACAATCTCACAAAATTTCAAACGCGGTCTACACAATCAAGAATTTACGGGCACAGTTAAGAATGAAGCTCAGTTTAGGTTATGCAATTCTTTTGTTGAATCCCAGTGGGTAATAGACTAAAGGTATGATCTCAACAATCCTAATCCATTCTAAGCATGATTTTACAAATACCCATTCTTAAACTACCCCACATGGACACAGATAAGGGATGTAACATAAATGACCTCAAAAGAAGTTAAAAATCAAAATAAATTCAAAAGAAAAGTAAACAAGATCAAAGTGTTGCATACCAGATTGTGCTAGTTCAATAAGGATGATTGGAATGTAAATGCTGTGTGTGGGCAAGCTTGCAAAGGGTTCCTTTGTAAAAGCTCTACTGATGAGTGTAATGGTGAAAAGTATAAAAGGAGCACCTATTATTCTATTTATACTAGTTCGTGGGTCGGGTTAGAGAGAGAGAGTGAGTGCAGCCACAAATTTTCAAATGTGGTCCGCACTCTATTACCTTGGAGGTGCAATTTTGTCAACTTGTTTTTAGTGACCTCTCTGAAAGTGCTCTCTTGCGGCCGCATAATTGAGTCAAAGGACTCAAAATTGGCTCTGTACTGTTGCAAGAAAAGTTCAGGGACTCCTCTATTTAGCACTTGGGCTGCGACTACAATTGCAGTCCGCAGTCAAAATCTATATCGCAGCCAGATTTTTGCTGCTGCAGTCCATCTTGTGTGTCCGCACAAATAAATGTGCGGTCCGCAGATTTTCATGCAATGCCAGATCTTGAACCACCTCTCAACACCTAACACTATTCAGTGCAACGCACTTCATATACGATTAAAAAAAAGAAAAGAGCTTGGGATGCCTCCCAAGAAGCGCCTTATTTGACGTCGTGGCACAACATAATCTCATAGCATCCTCAATTGAAGAAAAGAACCTCCACCACGTGGCTTTCACCTTTTCCAAGTAATGCTTCACTCAAAGACCATTGACTCAAAAAATTTATTGTTCTTATTTTTCAAGTCCAAAGCACCAAAGGGTGTCATATTAATAATTTCAAATAGACACTCCACTTCGATTTAAACTCCTAGGGAAATATTCTCAACCTTGAGTTGAACAACAACACTAGATCACCGGCTTTGAACTCCTTGTTCCAAATACACTTGTCATGAAGGTACTTCATCTTTTCTTTGTACAAGGACGAACTCTCATAAGCATGATGCCGGAATTCATCCAATTCATTCAAATGTGCAATCCTCAAGTTAGCATGATACAGAAATTCATCCAATTCTGATGCAGGCCAGCCTGATCAAGCTGCGTTCATGCCTTCGAGACCATTCACAAGGAGTCAAACTAAGAAACTTCATGATATCCACTTAATGGTGATGAAGAGCCAGGCGTTGATTAGCCTTGGAGAAGGAGGGCTGTGCGGCCGTGCCTTAGTTGAGGCCGAGAACTCAATGAACACCTCAACTAGATCTTAGTAGTTATTTTGCGTAGTTAGTTTTGAGTAATATAATGGTACTTATTTGGCCTTGCGTGGTCACTTGACCCTTAGCCAAATTATTGGCCTTTTTGCTAGTTGATTTAGGTTAAGGCTCATCCTATATAAGCCTCAAGACTACATTATTTTTAGTACCTTTTTGACCATTATTATTAATCAAATTGGCAGCTTATTTCTCTCCAAATTTCCTTGTGTGAACTTGTCCAATACTTGGTGTGAATCCATATTGAACTTGTTCCTTCTATTGATCAAACAGCTTGCACGTCCTTAGTTGTCTTGAGGGTTGTTTGCATAGTATAGGTTCTTTTTGGCTTCATCAAGAAGGTAAGTAGACTAGTTCCTACTTATAGTTTTGTTAGATCATCAAGTGTCTTGCTTCTATCTTTGTTTTCTTGCATTCTTAGTTTAATATTGCATAAGTTGGTATTAGAGCCTGGAAAGGGTTTGTTTTTACAACCCCAATCCTGTTCTTCGTGCCTTAGTTTTAGGTTTCTAGTTTAGTGTTCTTGAATTTCGTTTTATATATAAAATAAAACGTGAAAAGAAGAGAAATAGTGATAAATTGATTGTTGGTTGAAGCTGTTATCACATCTAGGGTTGAAATCTTGAAGTTCTTGATTGTTAAAAGCCGTTCTTGAAACCCTAGGTTGGAGTCTGGGTTGAAATATTGAAGTTCTTGATTGTTAAAAGCCGTTGTTGAAACCCTAGCTTGGAGTCTTGAGTTGTTTCTTGAAAACTTTCAGCATATGGTGCGTTCTTGAATAATTCTTGAAGTGTATTGGATTGTTAGATGATTTGTCCATTGTTCTTGGTTGAAATCTTGATAGCTCTTGGAACAAA
>MCJB01001936.1:46195-118402 GCA_002018475.1 Nicotiana obtusifolia
GGAGGGGGTTGGTGGAGAATTTGAATTGATTGGATATATTTGATGACATTGGGATGTAATAATTGGATGTTTCATTTTGTTAATTTTTAATAGTTTGATACATTTGGTAGTAATCTATAATTTTGTTTTGGTAGTATAAATTTTATGATTTTCTTTCTTGTTATTTAATAAGCCTTTGGTTTTTTAATACCACGATTCTTTCCAAAGGTAGTTTCTTGTGTGAACCGGGTGACTTTTCTCGAGGATGGATAGTGTGATAACTTTTTTAAGGGAATTAGTCCGTTACTTGCTTAGCTAGTAGTATTAAGTAGTAATGAATAAAAGCTCTAATCAAGTTCTTCTATGAAAACTAGTTATTTATGCTTCATGTGGTACGAACATACTTAACTGCATGCTTATTGATTGAGACAAAGTTGTTGTGAATCATTTCTGAGAAAAGTAACTCCGATAAGGTGACTTTGAGGGTCTTGAGTTGTCTTTTGATAATCATTAAGTGGTTTATTAGACCAAAGAGATCTTTGACACGAATGTGGTTATTGTGATTTTTAGACTCTATCTTCTTTTACGGTCTATTTGCATGAGATTGCCTGGTTTAAAAGATGATCATAGGATTTCTTTGGACCGTTTGAGATTTCAATTGTCACCTTATGATCATTATCCCCTAGCCAACCCCCTTTGAGCATTTAGCCTTTCTCATTTGGTAACCTTGCTACAAGCCTTTCACCTTTTGAACATGATCTCCTCTTGGCACCCGAACCCTCCTAAGCACTCATATGTAGTATGTAGCTCAAAGCCTAAGTTTGGGGGGGAAGTTGAGAAATCTAAAAGAGGTACCAAGACAATAAAAAGAGAGAAAAGAAATGATCTCCATGAAAGATAAAGAAAGAAAAGAATGCAATGTGAACAAAAAGAAGCCCAAAAAGGGACAAAAAGGGAGATTGATGAAATAGAGTGAGCCAAGTATCTCTAGCATAAAATCAAGGGAGAAAAAGAATGAAATTGTCAACAGAGAGTGATGACAAGTCTCTCTAGCCTTCAAGAAAAAGGAATACCTCCAAAGGTTTGACAAATGTGAGCCAAGAAATGAGAAGTGAAGTGCTTAAGAAAGGGTGTAACCAATTGTATCCCATATATTATCCTACCCCGGACAAAAAGCCTTCATTACAGCCCGAAAGAATTGTATTTGATTTTGAACCAACAATGCTTACATTAGTGGAGATGTACATGAGGGGAAACCTTTGTTGCACTAGAAATTGGGTGTTGAAAATTGAAGTGAGCAATGCAAACAGAAGGTAGAAGAGGACGAGTTTTTATGTCCACCATGGTTTACATGAAAGAACAAGAATCCTTGATGAATGAAGTTAACTCTTGAGGCTCAAATGCATACTACAATTATATGAGATGAGCAAGTTGCACCTTTTTGAAAAATTTGACTCCTTGTTTAGAATGTAGGAGTGTTTTGGGTAATTGTTGGTCCTAAGTAAGTATAAAGGACTTGTGTGTGATTCCTTGAAATGATCATACAATTTGGGAAGGAGGGTGCTAACGTAGTTGCATGAGTGTCACGATCCAAAACCCATAATAGGTCGTGATGGCGCCTAACACCGCCATTAGGCAAGCCCACAAGTGAAACTACAATTTAAGTACCTCTTTTTAACATTTAAAAAAAAGTTCCTATATAGGAGAACGAAATAAGTAAGATCTCATGCAACCATACGTACTCTTTTCTCAACAAAAATACCAGTGTGATAAATACATTCACTGTAATGACAGTAATAATAAGTACAATAATACATATATACTAAAAGCCCCCAAAACCCGGTGCCACAAGTGCATGAGCAATCTAGAGAATATACATTACTAATACAACTACAGTATGAAAGGTAATAGTCAGAAATAATAAACAAGTTAGAGGGAGACTCCGGTGCTGCAGATCATAGCAAGGCAAGCAGCTCACCACTAAGTCTCCGTAGAAGGTCGGCTACACGCCCGCATGACCACTAGTAGTACCTGTCTCAGTACCTGCACATTCAGTGTAGAAGTGTAGCGTGAGTATGGAAAACAACACATACCCAATAAGTACCTAGTCTAACCTCGAAGAATTAGTGACAAGGGGTCGACTTGACACTAACTAGAGGTCCAATAATAATAGAAATACATAAAGTAGACATGGTGAGTGTACAACAAGTAGCAATGAAGCAAATAAAAGTAACTACAACAATTCCGCACCTGAGTCTATGTCAAAATACTAAATATGACATAATCATCCTTGAAGGCGCTAACTCAATTGTTACCAAACCAAATCTAGTTATTATTAAGCATGAAGCTACCGAGGCAAACGACCCGATCCCATAAGAGTAGTGTTACCATCCTGCCGAGCCAAACTGCCCGATCCTATAAGATTAATTTATTTCACTGTCGAGGCTAACAACCCGATCCCATAAGAGTAGAGAAATTTACATCGCTCGCAAAAACAGATGTGAGATGAGAAGACACGGATCTTCAAATATCTCCCAGTTTTTCTAAAGTAAGAGACTAAGTCGATATCCTTAATTAAAATCCTCAATATCAGTCCTAATCAAGATAATTAATACACATGATAGGCATAAATAGCACAATTAAAGGTATGGTGTGAATCTAAGACTACCCGAACATATCATGAATATAGCTAATTGTCACCTCATGCGTACGTAGCTCCCCATAACAAGTAGCACACAAAAATTAATACGCCTAAGGGGATAAGTTCCCTCTTACAAGATTACACAAGACACTTAGCTCGGTTCCAAGTCCTCTATCCGGCTCTTCAACCCCACTAGAACTCCTCAAACGACGCCGAGGACTCCAAAACTAACCAAAAGTCATATAAACTAATAAATATATGCTCAAAATTTCATGATTATGCTATTAGGGTAATACCCAACCCAATTTGAAAGATTCCTAAAATTCACCCCGGACCTACGTGCTTGGATTCTAGCAATTTTCGAATATAAGTGTTACCTTTGAACTCACAAACTCAAATATATAATTTATTCCCAATTACATAATCAATTTTGTGGTCAAATCTTATTTTTACCAAAACCCTAGGTTCCAACAAAATCCCAAAATATTTCCCTTAATTTCACGTTAAATCTACCCATAATCCATGTATTTAACTCAAGAATTGATAGGGATCACTTAACTCTTGATGTTGACGAAAATCACCCACAAAATGCACTCAAAATCGCCCAAGACCAAATGGGAAATGAGAGAAAAGAGACTAACTCCCGCATTAAAAATCAGTTCTGCCTAGTGATCTCTTCTTCGCGATCGCGAAGGCATAACTGGCCTAGACAG
Organism: Nicotiana obtusifolia; assembly: GCA_002018475.1. Taxonomy (NCBI): domain Eukaryota; kingdom Viridiplantae; phylum Streptophyta; class Magnoliopsida; order Solanales; family Solanaceae; genus Nicotiana; species Nicotiana obtusifolia. The sequence goes on from MCJB01001936.1 coordinate 49,529, forward strand.
TGAAGTCCTTCTTCGCAAATACGAGGCCGGTCTCACAATCGAAAAAGCTTGCCCAGCCTGAGCTTCGTGAACGCAGTTAGCCATTCGTGAACGCGAAGAGAAAACATGGCTGACCCCCTCCCCAAGCCCTTTGTTCTACGCGAATGCGGGCCTGTATACGCGAACACTAATGCTACCAGTCCCAGACCTTCGCCAATGTGACCCCATGTATGCGAACACGAAGGGAAAAATGCCTAGTCCCCCAATTCCTTCTCCAGAAGAAGGAAACCAGAACCAGCAATATCAAATTTTTAGATTTAGCTCTGGGTGGTCCGAAATTCACTTGGGCTACCCGGGACCTCGACCAATAGCACCAACAAGTCCATAAACATAATACAGACCTGCTCGAACCCTCAAAACATGTAAAACAACATGAACACGTTGAATCAACTTATGAACTTTAAACTTTTCAATTTGCGCTGAACGCGTCGAATCATACTTAGACTGCTCGGATTGACACCAAATTTTACGTACAAGACATAAATCACTATATGGAACTATTCCAGGGCTCGGAATCCCAAACGGACCTCGATAACACCAAAGTTTAATCCAAACCAAATTTAAAGAACTAGAAACCTTCAATGAACCAACTTTCCACATTAAGCGCCGAAACGCTCTCGGATTTCCCGAAACCCGATCCGAACACACGCCCAAGTCCAAAATCATCATACGAACCTATTGGAACCTTCAAATATCAGTTCGAAGGTCGTTTACTCAAAATGTTGACTCTAGTCAAACTTGGCCACCTTAAGCCCTTATTAAGGAACTAAGTGTTCTAATTTCATCCCGAACCCTTCCAAACCTAAACCAACCCCCCTCCCCCCCAGCCGCAAGTCATAAAATAGTAAAAGCACATATGGGGAGTCTTAATTAGGGGAACGGGGATCTAAAATGTAAAATGACCGATCGGGTCGTTACATTCTCCACCTGTTAAACAGACGTTCGTCTTAGAACCGATCTAGAGTCATACATGGAGTGTTGAATAAGTGCGGATATCTGCTCCTTATGTACTCCTCGACCTCCCAAGTCGCTTCCTCGGCTGGTTGACCCCTCCGCTGGACCTTTACCGCAGAGATCTTCTTGGACCTCAACTGATGAACCTACCTGTAAACAAATGCAACTGGCTCCTCCTCCTAACCAGACTCTCATCTAGCTGAACCGTGTTGTAATCTAACACATGCGACCTGTCGGCATGGTACCTCTCGAGCATAGACACATGGAAGATCGGATGAACTCCCGATAGGCTGGGAGGCAAAGAAAGCTCATAAGCAACCTCCCCAACTCACCTTAGCACCTCAAATGGGCCAATAAACCTTGGACTCAGCTTGCCTTTCTTCCCAAACCTCATGATTCCCTTCATCGGTGATACTTTCAAGAGAACCTTCTCGCCTACCATAAAAGATAAATCACGCGTCTTCTGATCCGCGTAACTCTTCTGTCTAGGTTGTGCTGTGCGAAGCCGCTCCTGAATTAACTTTACCTTGTCCAAGGCATCCTTCACTAAATCAGTGCTCTATAACTTAGCCTCGTCGGGCTCAAACCATCCAATGGGCGAATGACATCGCTGACCATATAAAGCCTCAAATGGAGCCATCTCCATGCTGGACTTATAATTGTTGTCGTAAGAAAACTTGCTCAAGGGAAAGAATCTATCCCACTGCCCTCCGAAGTCAATGATACACATACTCTGAGCATATCCTCTAGAATCTGAACTGTCTGCTCCGACTGCCCGTCGGTCTGCGGGTGAAAGGCTATGTTGAGCTCTACTCAGGTACCCAACTCGCTCTGTATTGCTCTCCAAAAATTCAAATTGAACCGAGGGCCTCTATCTGATATGATAGAAATAGGCACACCATGCAACCGGGCAATCTCCTTAATGTAAATCTGGGCTGACCTCTCTGAAGAGTAAGTAGTCACTACCGGAATAAAGTGTGCCGACTTGGTCAGAATGTTGACAATGAACCAAACGGCATCAAACTTCCTCAACATCCGCAACAACCCAACTACGAAGTCCATAGTGATGCGCTCCCACTTCCACTCGGGTATAACCATCTGCTGGAGTAGGCCACCTAGCCTCTGGTGCTCATGACCTGCTGGCAATTTAGATATCTCGCTACATACTCAACTATGTCCTTCTTCATTCGCCTCCACCAATAATGCTACCTCAAATTGGATACATCTTCGTAGCACCTAGATGAATAGAATACCGAGAACTGTGCGCCTCTTCTAGAATTTTCTCCCTCAAGCCATCAACATTGGGAGTAGATAGGCGACCTTGGTGTCTCAGAACACCATCCTCGCTGATAGTAACCTCCTTGGCACTACACTATAGTACCGTCTCTCTAAGGACCAACAAGTGCGGATCATCGTATTGATGGGCCTTGATCCGCTCAAGTAATGAAGACTGAGCCACAACACATGCAAGAACTCGATTGGGCTCTGAAATATTCAACCTCACAAGTTTGTTAGCTAAGGGATGAATTTCCGAAGCCAATGGCCTCTCCTCTACCGAAATAAATGCCAAACTACCCATACTCTCGGCCTTTCTACTCAAGGCATCCGCAACCACATTCGCCTTGACCGGATGGTAAAGGATGGTAATATCATAGTCCTTCAGTAACTCAAGCCACATGGGTTGCCTCAAATTAAGGTCCCTCTGCTTAAACAAATGCTGCAAGCTACGATGATCAGTGTAAACCTCACATGACACCCCATAGAGATAATGCCTCTAGATTTTGAGAGCATGAACTATCACGATCAACTACAAATCATGTACGGAGTAATTCTTCTATTGGAGCTTCAGTTGACGTGAAGCATATGGAATAACTCACTCCTCCTGCATCAATACACAACCCAAGCCAGTGCGCGAAGCATTGTAATACACGGTATACATCCTTGAGCCGGAGGGCAATACTAACACTGGTGCTGTAGTCAAAGCGGTCTTGAGCTTCTGAACGCTCACCCCGCAATCATCAGACCATTTGAATGGAGCACCCTTCTGGGTTAGTCTAGTCAAGGGCGCTACAATAGACGAGAAGCCCTCCACGAACCGACGATAATAACCTGCTAAACCCAAGAAACTCCTAATCTTGGTTGATGTGGTAGGACGAGGCCAACCCTAGACTGCCTCAATCTTCCTGGGATCTACCTTAATACCCTCACCTGATACAACATGCCCCAAGAAAGCTACATAATCCAACCAGAACTCACACTTGGAGAACTTGCGTAGAGCTTTTGTTCCCGCAAGGTATGAAGCACTAACCTCAAATGCTGTTCGTGCTCCTCCGTACTACGCAAGTAGATCAATATATCATCAATGAAGACAATGACAAATGTGTCAAGATACAGCCTGAACACCCGATTCATCAAATCCATAAATGTCGTTGGAGCGTTAGTCAAGCCGAAGGACATCACAAAAACCTCATAGTGGCCATATCTAGTTCGGAAAGCCGTCTTCTGAATATCCGAGGCACGAATCTTCAGCTGATGATACCCAAATCTCAAGTCAATCTTAGAGAACACCTTGGCATCCCTGCAACTGGTCGAACAAATCATTAATGTGCGGCAACGAGTACTTATTCTTGATGGTGACTTTGTTCAAATGGCAATAATCAATGCACATCCACATACTCCCATCCTTGTTCTTCACAAACTGGTGCGCCCCAAGGAGACACACTAGGTCTAATGAACCCCTTCTTAAGAAGCTCCTGAAGCTGGTCCTTTAACTCTCTTAGCTTTTTAGGAGCCATACGATAAGGCAAAGTAGAAATAGGCTGTGTTCCTAGCACCAAATCAATGCCGAAATTGATATCCTGATCCGGCGGCGTGCCTGGTAGATCGGTAAGAAATACATCGAAAAACTCTCATACCACCAGCACTTAATCTAACACGGGAGTCTCTACAGTAGTATCCTGAACAAAGGCCTAGTAGGCCAAACATACCTTCTCGACAATATGTCGAGCCTTCAAGAAAAAAATAACGCGACTAGAAGTACTGACAGACGAACCCCTCCACTCTAATCTAGATAACTCAGGCATCGCCAAGGTAACAGTTTTAGCATAGCAATCAAGAATGGCATGGTACGGGGACAACAAGTCCATACCCAAGATAACTCAAAATCAACTATATCGAGCAATAGAAGATCCTCTTTGGTCTCATATCCATAGAAAATCACCACACAGGATTGGTAGACCCGATCCATAACAATAGAATCACCCACTAGCATGGACATATATACAGGAGTGCCTAAGGACTCACGAGGTACATCTAGATAAGGAGCAAATAGAGAAGAAACATAGGAGTAAGTAGACCCTAAATCAAATAATACCGAGGCATCCCTACAGCAGACATAAATAGTATCTATGATCAGTGCATCGAAGGCGATTGCCTCTGGCCTGGCGGGGATAACGTTAAATCTAGTCGGAGCGCCACCTGATTAGCCTCCACCTCTAGGGAGACCCCTATCTACCTGCTCTCCGTCTCTAGCAGGGCGGGTGGGCGGTGTGGTAGCTGGTGCAGTAACCATGGGCCATGGTCCTACTGCTCAACCTTGCCTTAAAGTTTGGGACAAAACCTTTTCACGTGGTCAAGATCCTGGCACTCGAAACAACCCCTCAGAGCAGTGGGATGCTGACATGAAGTCTGACCCTGAAGGCCTGAATACCCACTGGAGGAACCCTGTATAGTTGGCGGACAATAAGTAGTCTCTGGAATGGCACTGAAGTAGGGTCATGTTGGAGCACACCAAGCAGGAGGTGGTGCTGACTGCATAGGCCTACTTGACCCCTCATGAACTGACCTCTGCCCCTAGGTGGGGCGCCACTGAATCCTCCAAACTACTGGGGCCACTTGTCCCTTGTCACAAACTCTCCGCTGTGGTTGCGAATATGCTCGATCCTCTGAGCTATATCCACAACCTGATGAAAAGGAGTCCCCATCTCTGCCTCACGAGCCATAGAAACTTGAATCTCAGGGTGTAGAACTGCAATGAACCTCCGCACCCTCTATGTGTCTATGGGGAGTATAATAGCTGCATGGCGAGACAAGTTAGTGAACCTCACCTCATAGTCTGTCACAAAGATATGACCCTGACTGAGTCACTCAAACTGACCCTGAAGCTCCTCTCTCTCCGAAGGTGGTATGTACTTCTCCAAGAACAGATGTGTAAACTGATCCTAAGTCAAGGGAGGTGAACCTGCTGGCCTGCTAAGAAGGTAAGCCTTTGACCATCTGCAGGCCTTGCCCTCAAGCTGAAATGTGGTGAAGTCTACCCTATTAGATTCTAGTATCCCCATGTTCTGTAGCTATCCTTGCACCGGTCGATGAAATCCTGGGGGTCCTCTGACCGCTCACCCCCAATGTTATGGGGGCAAAGTCTAGTCCATTTTTCCAGCTGCTTCTGCTGATCAATGGTCGTGACTGGTACAAACTCTAGAACAATCGCTGCAACTAGCTGGGTGTCGCCCACAGGTAGTGCACCTGGGGTCTGATAAACGGCAACGGTGTGCCCTGGAGCCTAAGCAGTAGGGGTCTATGCTCCCCCTCCCTCATGAGATGTGGCAGGGTCCGCTGGAAATAAACCAGCCTGCATCATAGAGTCCATGAACAGCAGCATACGGCCGATGACCTCCTGGAATCCCGGTGTAGTCATGAAATCTGCTGGGGCTGACTCAGCTGCAGGTGCCTCATCCTGCTCAATAACAGGATCCTCCACTGGATCCCCTGGTGGTACAATTGAAGCAGCTCTAGGATGCCCTCGTCCTCTCACAGGAGCTGGAGCCCTCCCTGGGCCTCTACCTCAGCCTCTAGCAACGGGGGAAGCAACTTCTCTACTGCTTGGTACACTCGCCGCGCGCGTTCTCACCATTTGTGAGAGATAAACAAAAAGATACTTAGCACAATATCAACTACAAGATAGGAGATGAAGAAATAGAAGTTTCCTAACACCCTATAGCCTCTCTAAGATAAGTACGGACGTCTCCGCGTTGATCCACAAGACTCTACTAGGCCTGCTCATGACTCTTGAGACCTATGTGAACCTAAAGCTCTAATACCAAGCTGTCACTATCCAAAACCCATAATAGGCCGTGATGGCACCTAACGCCACCGTTAGACAAGCCCACAAGTGAAACTACAATTTAAATACACCTTTTTAACATTTAAAACAAAAGTTCCTTTTTAGGAGAACGAAATAAGAAAGATCTCATGCAATCATACATACTCTTTTCTCATCAAAAATACGAGCGTGATAAATACATTCACCGTAATGATAGTAATAATAAGGACAAGAGTATGTATATGCTGAAAGCCCCCGAAACCTGGTGCCACAAGTGCATGGGCAATCTAGAGAATATACATAACTAATACAACTACTGTCTGAAAGGTAATAGATATAAATAATAAACAAGGTAGAGGGAGACTCCGGTGCTGCAGATCGTAGAAAGGAAAGCAGCTTACCACTAAGTCTCCGTAGAAGATTGGCTACAACGCCTGCGTGACCACTATTAGTACCTGTCTCAGTACCTGCACATTCAGTGCGGAAGTGTAACGTGAGTACGGAAAACAATGCGTACCCAGTAAGTATCTAGTCTAACCTCAAAGAAGTAGTGACAAGGGGTTGAAATGACACTTACTAGAGGTGAAATAATAATAGAAATACATAATGTAGACATGGTGAGTGTACAACAAGTAGCAATGAAGCAAATAAAAGTAGTTATAGCAATTCCACACATGAGTCTATATCAAAACACTAAACATGATATAATCATCCTTGAAGGCACTAACCCAATTGTTACAACCAAATCCAGCCCCAATTATTAAGCACGAAGCTGCCGAGGCGAATAACCTGATCCCATAGGAATAGTGGTACTCAGTACTGTCGAGGCGAACAGTCCGATCCCATAAGAATATTGTAACCGACCTGACGAGGCGAACAGCCCGACCCATAAGAGTAGTGTTACCATCCAGCCAAGGCAAACGACCCGATCCTATAAGAGTAATTTATTTCAATGCCGATGCGAACGACCCGATCCCATAAGAGTAGAGAAATTTACCTCGCTCGCGGAAATACATGCGAGACGAGAAGACACGGATCTATAGTTTATCAAATATTTCCCAATCTTTCTAGAGTAAGAGACAAAGTCGATATCTTAAATTAAAATCCTCAATCTCAGTCCTAATCAAGATAATTAATACACAGGATAGGCATAAAATAGCACAATTAAAGGCATGATGTGAATCTCATATCTCCTCGTACGTACGTAACTCCCCACAACAAGTAGCACACAATAATTAATACGTCTAAGGGGATAAGTTCCCTCTTACAAGGTTAGGCAAGAGACTTACCTCGATTCCAAGTCCTCTATCCGGCTCTTAAACCTTACTAGAACTCCTCAAGGACTCCGAAACTAACCCAAAGTTGTATAAACTAATAAATATATGCTCAAAAGTTCATGATTTAGCTATTAGAGTAATTACCCAATCCAATTTGGAAGATTCCTAAAATTCAACCACAGGCCCATGTGCCCCAATTTCGAAATTTTCGAATATAAATGTTACCCGTGACCTCAAGAACTAAAATATATAATTTATTTCCAATTACATAATCATTTTTGTGGTCAAATATTATTTTTACCAAACCCTAGGTTCCAACAATAGCCCACAATTTTCCCCTTAATTTCACGTTAAATCTACCCATAATCCATGTATTTAACTCAAGATTTGATAGGGATCACTTACCTCTTGATGATGATGAACATTCCCCAAAATATGCTCTCATAATCGCCCAAGACCAAATAGAAAATGAGAGAAAAGAGACTAGTTCACGCATTAAAAATTAATTCTGCCCAGTGATCTCTTCTACGAGATCGCGGAAGAAGCCTCGCGATTGTGAAGGCATAACTTGCCCAGGCAGTGAACTTCTTCGTGAATGCAAAGGCGGTCTCGCGACCACGAAGACTTTCCCAGCCTGAGCTTCACGAACGCGGTCAGCCATTCACAAAGGCGAAGAGAAAATGTGGCTGAACCCCCCAGGCCCTTTGTTATACATTAACGCGGGCCCGTATACGCGAACACGAAGGCTACTAGTCCTAGACCTTCGCGAACACGAACCATGTATGCGAACGCATAGGAATAAAGCCTAGTCCCCCAATTCCTTCTCCGCGAACGTGACTCCACCTTCGCATTCTCAAAAAAGGAAACCAGAACCAGCAACATCAAATTTTCAAACTTTAGCTCCGTGTGTTTCGACATTCACCCGGGCCACCCGGGACCCCGACCAGTTGCACCAAGTCCATAAACATAATATGGACATGCTCGAACCCTCGAAACATGTAAAACAACATAAAAATCAAGAATTGTACCCCAAAACCAACTTGAATCAACTTATGAACTTCAAACTTTCTATGTACTCTGAACACGTCGAATCATACTTAGACTACTAGAATGACACCAAATTTTGTGTACCAGTCATAAATCACCTTATAGAACTATTCCCAGGCTCGGAATTCCAAATGGACCTCGATAACACCAAAGTCTACTCCAAACCAAATTTAAAGATCTAGAAACCTTCAATGAACAAACTTTCCACAATAAGCGCCAAAACGCTGCCGGATTTTTCGAAACCCAATCCGAACACATGCCCAAGTCCAAAATTATCATATAAACCTATTGGAACCTTCAAATCCCGATTTACGAGGTTGTTTACTCAAAATATTGACTCAAGTCAAACTTGGCCACCTTAAGCTACTATTAAGGAACTAAGTATTACGATTTCAACCCGAACCCTTCCAAGCCTAAACCAACCATCCCCGCAAGTTATAAAATAGTAAAAGCACAAACAGGGAGTCTTAATTAGGGGAATCGGGATATAAAAAGAAAAACAGACGGTTGGATCGTTACATTGAGGACAAACAAAGACTTAAGTTTGGGAAAGTTGATAAGTGTGGTTATAATACCTTCTTGCTATAGTTTTTAGTCTAAAAGTACTGATTTTTATCTCTGAATCTGATAAAATTGGTCGAATTGCAGGTGTGCTGGAGAATGTAATATTAATGAAGAAAATGACTCCAAAAAGGAGATGTACTAGCCAAGTTCAGCAAAGAGGAGAAATGCTAAGAAAAGTGCTGTCCGCAGAATTCCATCTGCGGCCATTGTTGGCACTCAATTTTGACACTCCGTATCTAAAAATTAACTTCTGGAGGCTTCCTTATAAAAAATATGATAAAATGTAGTATTTTTCACATTATTTCGCTCTTATGTAATTTATTGATGATTATTCTTATTTTTGCAAAATATAGGAATTTTTATCATTTTATTGTAATTAGTTAAATACTACCATTTTGTGCATTTCTTTTTCTAAATCTCAAATAATTTTTGAAAATTGTCCTATTTTCTAAATATTAGGATATTCTATAAATTTATTGTCCTTCGAAAAATGGATAATAATTACTACGTCATCATAGTAGTTACATTTTAAATAAACACTACAAGATTTTCTAATTACATAATTATTTCAATTCATAGCACAATATATTAATGATATGGAAGCCAATAGAATTAATTTCAAAATATGGGTCAAGCTCGGTCAAATTCAATGTCCCGTCAATATCCGATGTGACAAGGCAGTTGTTGTGACTAGACATTGATGCGACATGTCATGACATCGATGTGACTTGATCTTCTTTCATTTTTGACCATATATTTTTACCTTTTTTTTTACTTCAAATCTTGGTCCCTAAGTTTTCTACCCCACACCCCACATTTTATATTTTTACCTATAATCCACTACACAACACACACACTTGACACCCATCATATTTTTATATCCAAAACCCTATAGAACCTTTTCATTCTCTCATTCTAAAGAGAGAACAGCAGCCAACCTTGCTCCATCTTCCTCCCATCTCCCTCCATCGCCGCCCGCCGGATTTGATCACCGGTGATGACCTGCGAACGGTACTGCTATCCTGTCATTACCTCACCCTCTCCCCTCTCTCCGTTATGTCCCGATTGACGAAGCTCGCCAAAACTCGATGAACCAGTAGCCCCACTTGCTCATTGACACATTGATGGTAGGCTATAATCTCGTGTTTTAGTCATTTATTGCACTCTTATTTACTGCACTTTAATTGAGGTTGAGCTTTAATCACTAGCGTTTTGCACTAATTGTGTGTTTTACGCCTTGTACGAGGATTCCAAGCTATGTGGATGTTATGGGATGAATTCGAGTGATTTGGAGCTTTGAAGTCTGGGTAAAAGCCCAAGGGATTAAGCTGAGATCGCGTTCGGGGGTCAAAAACCATGTCTGGATATCAAAAAGCAAGAAAAAATCCGCACTCTGAGAATTTTCCACAACCGCGGCACGTGGGGCGCCACATCTATGCAAATTCTTACTCCTGTCAAATTACAAGCTCTCTAAAGTTTCCCATTGCCGCCTCGCCTGGCGCAACACCCCATGCGGCGCGCCTGTGCATTTTTTTTACAGAGCCATAATCTTATTTCGCATAGGAAAAGTTGTTTCCATCTGGGCCCGACCCTACTTGGTATAAATACATGTATAAACATTATTTTTTGGGACTTTGGCCACATCTAAGACCTAAGGAGGCTAAGGAGGAGGTGGAGAAGCAAAAGCACAAGGAATTCATTATTCAATCCTCACTCAAGACACGAGTTTGCATCGTTTTATATTTTTCTTTACTTTAAACATATGGAGTAGTTCCCTTTAGGGTTTAATGGATTTGGTGTATTGATATTTGTTTGTGGATTATAACTCTAGTTTTTGTGTATTGAATCGTTTTGGATGTTTTAATAGTTGCATCTATATTCACATGTTCATGTAATCGAGAGAGACATAACTTGTGATATCTTTGCATTATCTTGTTGGTTGAATTCATTAATTCTTCTTAGTAATCGAAAGACGCTAGCTAAATTGTTGATTAAATATAGTTAGGAGGATAATCGAAAGAGGTTCTCCTAAAAACCAATCCACTATGAAGTCGTGCATATCTTCACCGAGCTTAAATTGGTTCATATTGTGAGGTTGAGACTTAATCGAGAGAGGAGTTTCACTAAACATTTGAAATTAATAAATGAGTGAAATCGAGAGACTCAATTGAACATTAGAAGTGAATTAACTAGAGTTAAATCCTAGACATTTATCTAGCACCTATCCAATCAATCCTTATTTTCTCCCATTGATATCTTCCTTGCCTATTTTTGTTTCGATTGTCATTCGTCAATTAGTTTTAGTTTGTTAGTTAATTTTAGTTATTAATCACATAATTCTAAATTGTTGATTATCTTGGATAGCAATCTATGCTACAAGCTACAATAATACTGTTTAACTCCAATCCCTGCGGATACGATATTATATTATACTATATTCGACTAGCGAGCATATTTAAGTATGTGTTTTAGGCTAGTCAAATTTAGCGCTGTTGCTAGGGATTGGCAATCGATAGTGACTGAAATAGTTTGTAGGGTGTTAATTTAGGAATTTTTCTTTTTTATTTTATTTTTCCCTTTTTACGTTTGGTATTCTTTATTTGTCCACAGGCTACATGTTATATTGCTGTATGACTCGATCTTCTGGGAAGGAAGTGCTACCATACGAACCAAAAATTGAGAAACAACTGTGACACCTGAGGAAGGAAAGAAATCTCCACGAGAATATAATGAAGGTTGGGCAATCCTCAACCAAAGAAATTATGGCTGGAGATGATGATAATGTGGATTTGGCTACAAGAGAGGCAGCCCAACAATGAGAAAAAGCTACATGAGATGCTGAGGAAGCAGCTCTTCAAAATGCACAACTTGTCTATGAGGAGGAGAGGGCTTGGAGAATTGCTCAGAATCAACCCTTGGGTGCAGACCAGTTTGGAAATATACCTCCCGGGGCTGGGAGACCACTTGGTGATTATGCTATACCGGTCTACAACCAAGGATTATCAATTATTATACCACCTCTAGTTGCAACTAACAATTTCGAGTTAAAGCAACAGTTACTCCAAACTCATCAAAACTACCGTGTCTTCAGAGGGAAGATGAACGAAGATTCAAACACACATTTGATGGACTTCAAGGAGATTATGAACACCTTTCAATATAATGGTGTGTCACAAGATGCAGTTTACTTGAGGGAATTCCCATTCACACTCAAAGATGATGCAAAGTAGTGGCTTAGAAGCTTGCCCCAGGGATCAATTAGAACATGGGAGGAGATGACCAGAAAATTTCTTGATAAATATTTTTCCTCAGCTAAGATGGGCAAATTTAAAAGAGAAATCCATAACTTCTTCCAGAAAGATACTGAAACTGGGTTTGAATCTTGGGAAAGGTTTAAGGAATTAGTTTGGAAGTGTCAACATAGCGGAATTGAACTCTGGATGCAACTCCAGGATTTTTGGGATGGATTGACACCGGCCTCATGTAGAACATTGAGTAATGAAGCTGGAGGCCCGTTGATGAAGAAGACTCTAGAGGAGATAGTCACAATTCTAGATGACTTGTCTGAAGATGCAAACCAGTGGCCTTCTGAGAGTGCCAAAAGAAGAAGATCAACTGGTGTTCACCAAGTTGATGCTAATACTTCTGTGTAGGTACAACTTGATCCTATGGCCAAAGAGATAAGGAAGTTGACCTTAGCTTTGATACAGAGTGAACCTCATGCATCTTGTGATATATGTAGAAGAGGACACTCTACTCAGAGTGTCAAGCCTCAACTGAGGAAGTGAATGCTTTGGGGAATTACAACTTTAATGCAATGGGTCAGAAGCACCCCAATTTTTCATGGAGTTCACCTGGGGGTATTGCAAATGCATGGCAAGAAAAAAACCCCAGATTTTAGGGACAAGGAGCTCCAGGCTTCCAAAATCAGCAAAGGCAGCAGTTTCAACCTCAACAGCCTATTCAGCCTGGTCTAGAGGATTTAAAGAAGGCCTTCATTGACAAGACAGATGAGAGGTTAGATGCTCGCGGGGCAGCTATCAAAGAATCGGGCATTGGATTTCGAAATTTGGAGAGACAAGTGGGACAGATAGCAACAATATTATCTGAGAGAGCCCTAGGTACTTTGCCAGCTATACTAAAAGAAACCCCAACGAAATAGTGAATGCTGTGACATTGAGAAGCGGGCAAGTGTTGAAAGAGCCCACTCCAGTCGAAAAAGAGGTGGTACCTGAAAAATAAAGTGAGGAGAAGCTAAAAAATGAAGTTGATAAGAAGAAGAAAGGCAAGAAGGGAGCTGAGAAAAAGAAGAAGGAGAAAACTTCAAGAAGGAAGGAATCTAATTAAGAGAGCAAGCATATGCATGTTTTACCTTTTCCCCAAAAGTGGTATAGAGAAAAGCTGGACAAGCAGTTTGAGAGATTTCTAGATATGTTGAGACAGGTTAATGTAAATTTTTCATTCATAGAAGTTCTCTCACAAATGTCGGCTTATGCCAAATTCTTGAAGGAGATCCTAACAAAGAAGAGGAAGATAGAAGAGCCATCAATGGTCAAGCTCATAGAGCATTGCAGCAATCTTGCAAAACAAACTCGCACAAAAGTGTGTTGAGATCTAGGGAGTTTTACTATACCTTGTTCTTTAGGCTCTATTAATTTTGACAAATCTTTATCTGATTCTAGCGCATCAATTAATTTAATGCCTTTGTCTATTTACAGGAAACTTGAGAACGAAATTGGAGAGATAAGGTCGGTGCCAATATCTTTGCAGCTGGCAGACCAAACGACTTTAATGCCCGAGGGGATAGTGGAAGATGTTTTAGTTTGGGTAGATAAGTTTGTATTTCCTGTAGATTTTATTGTAGTGAATATGGAGGAGAATAAGGAGGTCTCTCTCATCTTAGGAAGACCATTCTTAGCAACGGGTAGAGCAATCTTAGACATACATGAGAGAAGACTCATGCATAGAGTGGGCGAGGAGACTGTAACTTTTGAAATGAATGTAGAAACAAGAGTTAAAAAGGAGAAGCCAGCTGCAAGTGTTGAGTGGAAAGTGAATAGTTCGAAAGAGAAGGTTGCACTGAGCAAGAAAGATAAGTATGGGGTGCACCTCAAGAAGGCTGAGAAGAAGCTATCGGCGTGGATATGCGCATTGGTTCGAAGGCGAGGAATGGATCCCGACTTCGACTCAGACCCTAACTAGATATTCAGGAAAGTTTTCTTTACCTTATGCTTTTTAATTGTGTGTCACGGGGACATGCCACAACATAAAGTGTGTGGGGGATAGCTTTTGTCTGTTGTATGTATATGTGTTGGTTTAGTTAGTTTAGTTTTTGTTGTAGTTTTTGTTGTAGTGTTGGAAAATTGAAAAAAAAACCATAAAAATTGAATAATTTTCAATTTTTTCCGATGATGGATATCACTGACATGTTTCTTGAGGGTTTAAAGTCGAAGAAAAAAGACCAAAAAGATTTTCTTTTGTAGGTAGTGTAAGAATTCTTTGTGCCGCTGTTCTTTTCCAAGGGTTTAGTTTGAAACAAGTGTAATTAGTTTTTATTTTTGTTACTAGTAGGAAACCTTGTGCTACAATTTGAATTGAAACAATATCTTTTGACTTTGTTGTACCTTGAGAATAATGAGTGCTTTAGTTGCGACGCTTAGGATCAATTTTTGGCTCTTGCATAAGTACCTTAAATTGTATGAACTTAACTTTGCTTAACTATTTTGACTAGAGTGACTTGATGAATCCAATCTTTTGTGAGTTATGTGCCCTATGTGTGTGAGATTTTGTGTTATTATATGCATTGCATTTGATGTCTAGAGCTTGCCCTATGTGTTTACAAAGCGAAATAGTAGTTTATTTAGTCTTGGAAGTGATTTAGGCATTTCTTTGTTGAGCCAGTTATATGCTTTTACCCACTTAATTGTTATGTATTGTAGCTATCCCCGTTGAGCCTGTAATCCTGTTTCTTTGGCAACCACATTACAAGCCTTACCCATTTTTTTGATTTGACCATCTACTTGAACCTTTTCATCTCTCATGAGCACTTACAATTGTTATGAATTTTGTAAAAGTTGAAATGTGGGGTGGCTGGTTTGGCTTTTGAGTGGAACTAATGAAATAAGGAGAAAGGTGCAATGCATTGAAAAAGTAAGAGCCACTTGAATTGGAAAAGGAAGAAAAAAAAGTTGTATTATTGTGCAATGATTCTTTGATAAGTGGTAACTTGATGTAATTATGCTTAAAGAAGTAGGGAGTTTATGTATATTGATACGAAGGTGGAGTTTTGGTTTGACATAAGTGTGGGGTTTTGAAAGGTGAAATGTATGTATTAAAGTGCTTAGGGAGGTGTAGTCACTCTTATATCTAAATGTATCCTACTTGTCCCGCAGCTTACAATACAACCAATTAAGGTCCTACTTAATCCTTGACTGAATGAGCTCAATTAGTAGAGTAGTACACTACGGACAAGCCGATGGTTCATCTTTTGTGGCATATGAATGTTATTTCTGAGAATGAGTGAACTCTCTTTCTATTTTGAGTTCCTAATTGCTCTTAATATCTATTGTGTGTAGAACTACTCTCTATTGTTGTGCGAGGGCACTTGATTCATGAAGGAAAGGTAATGCTTGACCTCTATGTTAGGTAAGTGAGCGGGTTATAAATAATGCGTGGTGCTTGTGAGTCAAATATTGAGGCAAGAATGTTACACTATTGTGCTTAGTCTATTTTAAATATTCTTGGTGTGATGAGTTGGGAAAGTTGTTTAAAAGGGTCATGCTTTATAAAGTGTAGTTTGATTGCTCGAGGATGAGACATGGTTCAAGTGTTGGGTGTTGATGGTAGGGTATAATCTTGTGTTGTAGTCGCTTATTGCACTCTAGTTTACTGCACTTTAATTGAGGTTGAGCTTTAATGGCTAGCATTTTGCACTAATTATGTGTTTTATGCCTTGTAGGAGGATTCCGAGCCATGTGGATGTTACAGAATGAATTCGAGTGATTTGGAGCTCTGAAGTCTGAGTAAATGCCCAAAGGATTAAGCCGGGATCGCGTTCGGGGGTCGAGAACCACGTCCGGATATCAAAAAGCAAGAAAAAAATCCGTACTTTAAGAATTTTCCACACCCGTGGCGCGTGGAGCAGCGTGTGGGGCGCTGCGTCTGTGCAAATTTCTGCTCCTGTCAAATTACCAACTCTCTGAAGTTTCCCACTGCAGCCCCGCCTGGCTCGTCGCCCCATGCGGCACGCCTGTGCATTTTTGACAGAGCCACAATCCTATTTCGCATAGGAAAATGTGTTTTCATCTGGGCTCGACCCTACTTGTTATAAATACATATAAAAACGTTATTTTTTGGGACTTTTGAAACATTTAAGACCTAAGGAGGCTAAGGAGGAGGTGAAGAAGCAAAAGCACAAGGAATTCATCATTCACTCCTCACTCAAGACACGAGTTTGGAACGTTTTATGTTTTTCTTTATTTTAATCATATTTGTGATGAATTACTCCATATCTATGGAGTAGTTCCCTTTAGGGTTTAATGGATTTGGTGTATTGATATTTGTTTGTGGATTATAACTCTAGTTTTTGTGTATTGAATCGTTTTGGATGTTTTAATAGTTGCATCTATATTCACATGTTCATGTAATCGAGAGAGACATAACTTGTGATATCTTTGCATTATCTTGTTGGTTGAATTCATTAATTCTTCTTAGTAATCGAAAGACGCTAGCTAAATTGTTGATTAAATATAGTTAGGAGGATAATCGAAAGAGGTTCTCCTAAAAACCAATCCACTACGAAGTCGTGCATATCTTCACCGAGCTTAAATTGGTTCATATTGTGAGGTTGAGACTTAATCAAGAGAGGAGTTTCTACTAAACGTTTTGAATTAATAAATGAGTGAATTCGAGAGACTCAATTGAAAATTAGAAGTGAATTAACTAGATTTAAATCCTAGACATTTATCTAGCACCTATCCAATCAATCCTTATTTTCTCCCATTGATATCTTCCTTGCCTATTTTTGTTTCGATTGTCATTCGTCAATTAGTTTTAGGTTGTTAGTTAATTTTAGTTATTAATCACATAATTCTAAATTGTTGATTATCTTGGATAGCAATCTATGCTACAAGCTACAATAATACTGTTTAACTCCAATCCCTGCGGATACGATATTATATTATACTATATTTGACTAGCGAGCATATTTATGTGTGTGTTTTAAGCTCGTCACGCATTTCAGATCTGACAAGATCTTGTCGGAGGAGAACGAACTCCGACAGACCTTCTCTTCTCCTTCATTTCTGTTTGTTTATTCATATGTTATTCGAAGAAAACCAGTTCTAAGAAAAATGTTGTTCTGGCCGGACCTATGTGTTTTCGGTGACCTGTCTCTCATATATGCTCGCCCTTTCCGTCCTTGTTCTTTCTATTTGTTTGTTTGTATGCTATTTATATAAGATGGGGCTAAAAGGGGGTTCATTTGTTTGATTGGTTCTTGGCAGATTTCTGGCCGGAAATTAACTTTTTCGGCAGCTTGTGTGTTACTCCGGTGACCTTATAATTTTTCGGCGGCCGGAGTTAGCCGGAGAACACTTTCTCTGGAATCGCTGCGTTTCTATTTATTGTAGAATTTTATGGTCCATGGCTGCCTCGTTTTTCCTGTACATATGTTGGTTTAAATTTTGTTACTCCTACTTTGCTCTTGATGCTTTGAGATTGAAAGGCTATTGTCGCCCCTTTCTGTTGTTGATCTGTTCATAGTTTGATTGTGACCCTCCGTCGTTTTGGTCTATCCTAATGATTTTGGTTTTTTGCCACATATTATTGACGCAAATTTTGTGATATTTCAGATATGATATTACTCCGGTCAAATGCCGTTGACTATTGACGGTGCTATAGAGAAGGTCGATGAGAATAATATTTTGAGGCCACGACGCCCCGTATGACCCTTCAGATTGGACCCTATAATAATGAGGTGATGACGATAACATCAGAAAGCAAAAGGACGAGACGTGATGAACCAATAGCCCTTCAGAAGGCGACACGATCAACTACCGTGCAGCTAAGGCGGTTCCCGTTCTCTTGTCTAGACAGAAATTGAAATCATAATCCGAGCCTCCTATAATATTTTAAAACTATTTTCCAAAAACCTTTTCCAAAAACATTTTTTCAAACATCTTTCAAAAACTAAAACATTTTCAACAGCAATTTTTCAAAAACATTTTAAGACAATATCCATTTCAAAATATGTCACATTATTAGTTTATCTTTTATGTTACATTATTTCACTAACAATTTCATTTCTTCTGTCTTCCAAGGCACTTTTAAGATGACGCTCAAAGACGAAGACGAACCTCGTCAAATTTCCCACTTCGTACTTCCCGTTCTCGGATGTACTTGAAATGCAAAACTTAGTAAAGTAGTAGACATATATCAAATTTACTTGTTTGCTTTAATGTTATCTATTTACTAAACACTTAGAGAATTGCATCTAGTTAATAATCGGGTTAACTCATAATATTGTATGTTAAGTGATTTATGAGTTGTGCATATATGTTAGGTTTTTGTAAAAAATTCATAATATGATTAATTAGTTTAGGTTTGATATACATATAACTAGTTAAATTAGACATACACATAAAATAAAAGATATGTCATATTTTGTGATAATAAATAGATAATGTCATTCTTCACAATTATACTAGCATGCATCCTTGATTATTTTACTACGAGTAGGCATACTTGTAAAATATAGTTGAATTGTCATATTTTTGACATTTAGACTTCGTGCTCATCTGGGTTTGACCCGAATGATTTGGTTTTCAATTGTTTATTTTATTACAATTCCTTTTCTATATAAATGTTTTTATTTATATGTGATACATTTCTCATACAATATCATTCTTTACTCATCGAAGTAATTCTTTCACTTTGCTCATTAGACATTGAGATAATTCTTTCAACACTCTTTGGTTAAATTACTTGTTAAATGTAATGACTCGATCAGTCGTTTTGAGTTCTAAAGAATCGTTCAGCGGTTTGAGTAGCTTCACTTCATGTTTTATGACTTGTACGTGTGGTCGGAATTGAATTTCGAGAAGTTCAGAGTTGATTCGGATAGAAAATTCTCAACCGGAAGCTTTAAGTTGGAAGAGTTGACCAAGGTTTGACTTTTGAGTAAATAACCTCGGAATAAATATTTGAAGGTTCCGAGAGGTTCGTATGATGATTTCGGACTTGAGCGTATGTTTAGGTTGAGCATCGGGTCGGCCGGGAGCATTTCATCGCTTATTGTGCATTTTGATAGTTTAAGAATTTCTTTAGTTTGATTCGAATTGGACTTTGGTATTATCGATGTCCATTTGGGAATAGGTTCATATCGTGATTTGTGACTTTCACGTAAAGTTTGGCGCCATTCCGGGATGCTTAAGTGTAATTCAGACGCGTTCGGCGAAGTACAAAAGTTTGAAAGTTGAAAAGAAAGGTATTGGCTGTCGATTCGTAACTTTGGTGTTGTTTGATGCGATTTGAGGCTTCGACTAAGTTTGTATCGTATTTTAGGACTTGTTGGTATGTTCGGTTGAGGTCCCGACGATTTCGGATGGTTAGCGGATTGAGAATTGAACTTATGTAATAGCTGAAGTGCACCAGGTCTGGTGCAATTGCACTTGCGAAGAACTTGGTCGCAGGTGCGAAACTGCATAAGTGAGCCAAGGGTCGCAGGTGTAAGGAGGTTTTTCCGCATTTGCGAGCCCGCAGATGCGATGAGGCTCTGCAGATGCAGAGTTGTGTAAGCGTGGCTGGTGTTACAACCCATATTTGTATACGTTAGATTATGCCGTAAATTAGTCTACGTAGGTCCGAGAAGAGATTATCTTTGAGATGATAAGAATTTAGTCTTATTGGTCTTAAATGATACAAGGGTGTATAAGAGTGGTTAACAAGTACTAGAAGTTAAACGAATCAAGGATGTTGTAACTCGTATTTTCGGGTAAATCTTGAGGTGATTATATTACCAAGAGGTTGTGTTTTAAGGTATTTGAATCATATAATATCCGTTTCATAAGTCTTGAAGTCAAACGAGTTATGAAACAAAAGTCGACAAAGGTTGTCGCAACTTACGTTCATAATTTTACTTATACTTTAGGCAAAATGTCACTAATATTTTCTCCCAATTTACTTGGAATTACAGGGTGATCTACCCACAAATTTAAGGTCTATGAGTCTAGTTTCTAACGCATTAAAATGTTTGTCGATACGATCTCCGAGTTGAGAGATATTCGAGTTTTTCCGAGAATGCGACAAGCAGCTCTCTATGGGGCCCACATAGGCGATTAAGACATATAGATGTATATAACACGCCTCAACCCCGTTTTAAGTCATTAGTTTTTAGTATATTCAGACCTTAGAACCCTAAGAACACCCTCTCAAGGTTCTCTCATGATCCAAGACTAAAACAAAGGGAAAACAACACAAATCAATTGTCGGAAATCCCGTGGCGCTAGTAAGGTTCTTGTTCTTCTTGTTGTTGCTGATTTTTGTGTTGTTCCAGCTCGTGTGGGAGGTTGTTTTAAGTTGTTTGTGTTCTTTAAACTACTCCCTCAAGTTTTAATATCAACCCTAGGTGATTTCAAGTCTTCTAAAGTGATTCTAGTGCCAAAAAATCCTAATTGATTACTAGCTTCGCTTCCTTGTTCTTGCGTCAGCATTGGAGGGATATTTCGTGGTCAATTAAAGTCAAATTGGAGTTTTTCTTTCTGTATAAAGGTAAGGAACCTCTTATCCTACATATATTTAAGATTATCCAAGTTACGGCTAAGTCGTTGAAGCTAGAACTTGTGAGATATATGTCGAAAGGCTTGCTAGTAATGTTGTTGGTTGGTGGACTGTTTTGGGAGGCTCAATATGATTATTATTGATGTTGTTTGGGCTATTTGGTGATTGTGTTAACTTGTGTGAATTCATATAAATAGGGTAGGTGCTTCTCGTTTCATCGTAAAATAGGTTACGGTTGATACATAATAGTTACGACGCTTAAACAATAACGATAGTGTCATTTCTCTTATTGTAGATTAAGGAGTCGTGGCATTTTCATAGCTTTGAGATTGGGTAGTATATACAAGGTATGTGAGGCTATCCCTTTCCTTCTTTTGCACGACTTCGATTGTGCGTAATGTAATGAACGAGCTTCCAAAGATACTCTACTCTTAGAGGCTAGCAGTACTTACATTGTTTACCTTCT
Source organism: Nicotiana obtusifolia (assembly GCA_002018475.1). NCBI lineage: Eukaryota > Viridiplantae > Streptophyta > Magnoliopsida > Solanales > Solanaceae > Nicotiana > Nicotiana obtusifolia. The sequence continues at coordinate 70,755 of MCJB01001936.1, forward strand.
TATGGAATGATTGATGTTCATGTTACTTATCTTATTCTTATGTTATCAATGTTGTTGGTACTTCCAGATTCTTATAAGATTCTTGATGCGGATTTAGTCCTAATAACGTGTACGGAGGATACTGACCTTACGTCACTCGGAAAAGTTCAAAATGTGATCCAATGAGTCCAGCACACATCATATATATGTATCTACTTTACTCTACCAAGCCATGCTATAGTCGGTCGGTTACGGCACCTATTGTGCAACCACTGATCAGTTGGGTTTTACCAAGCTCTACGTGGTCAGGTACGATTCTACCGAGCCTTATGATGGTTAGGTCCATTTTTACTGAGCCTATTAGGGCCGGGTACGATATGATGATAATGATGCCCACAGAGGCGTATGTTTTAAAAGTTTATGTATATATATATATATATATATATATATATATATGTATCATGCATTCATATCAGTAGCCCTCAGAGGCACCTGGATGTTACAGATTGTATATTCTCTATCCCTATTTACATTGTTGTTCTTACTTATGCTTTCCTGCCTTACATACTCAGTACTTTATTCGTACTGACGTCCTTTTATTTGTGGACGCTGCATGTCGTGCTGCAGGTCCTGATAGATAGGTAGGCGAAGTTCCCCCACTATAGTAGGCTGCCCAGTTCAGCGGTTACTGGTGAGATCCCTTCTCCGGACTTGCCATGGTCTTGGTATGCATTTTTGTTATAGACATTATGGGTATGTCGGGGCCCTATTCCGGCAATGTTTCAGCACTTATGTTCCTTTAGAGGCTCATAGACAGGTGTTGACTCATGTATAGTTTGGATTGCCTTGTTGACTAATTTTTGTTGTATAGTCTCTCATGGCATCTTGTCAGCTCGTACCTTATACGTAGTCTCATGACAGCCTTGTCGGCCTATGATATAAATATGTTCATGCCATTATCTGTCATTGTTGGTTGTTTAGGATTCATGTCTACCATTTATACTGATCTCATCGGCCCTTATAGATAATAAGAAAAGTTAGATAAAATGTGCGTTGGTGCTGGGAAAATATGGCCCGGGTGCCAGTCATGGCCCTCCAGTTTGGGTCGTGACAGCTGGCTTCGTGGAAGTGGACGTTTGGGCGCAGACGCGCTTCCGCAGATGTGGACTTGAGGGCGCAGATGCGGAGTGTAGGGGCTTAAGTGAGCTCCGTAAGTGCAGAGATTTCATCGCAGGTGCGACGCCATAGAAGCGGAGTCTATTCCGCAGAAGCGAAGGCAGGGGCCTTCAGGGGAAACCACAGAATCAGAGACTTGGCTGCACCTACGAGGCCGCAGAAGCGGTCTTGTGAACCACATGTGTGAAAGGCCTGGGCATTGTATATTCAAAGGATTCCGAGATTTCTTCATTTTTGGACTTTGCAAGCTTGATTGGAGGAATGTTTTGAGAGGGGTTTGCTAGATTTCAAGAGGTAAGCAACTTTTGGTCGTTATTATATATTAATATTGAATACCCACTGAATGTTCCACCTAGATTATGTATTTTTAAAGTGGAATTTGGGGAATTTTGGGATAGGGATTGAAGAGTAAGCTTTGGGGATTTGAGTGGCTATTTGACGTCGGAATTGGGTAATTTTGGTATGGTTGGACTCGTTATTGAATGTGTATTCCGATTTTGTTAATTTTGTTGGATTTAGGGTATGTGGACCCGAGGGTTGACTTTGTTGACTTTTCGAGTGGAGTTGGAAATTGTTATAAAGTGATTAATTATGAGTATTAGAGTATATTGTTATTAGTTTTCATGTTGTTTGACCAGTTTCGGATCGATGGGCATTGGTTCAGGTGCTAGAGAGGTGTTGGAGCCGGTTATAGAACTTTGGAGCGAGGTAAGTCTCCTGTCTAACCTTGTGAGGGGGAATTTACCCCGTAGGTGTTATATTTATTATGTGCTACACGTTGTGGGAGCTGCGCACGTATGAGGTGTCAAGTGTCCATGCATATGCTAGAATTCCTGATTATGTCTAGGTAGACTTAGACTCACGCCATGCTTTAATTGTACTATTTGAGTTATCATTGCCTGTTAAATTACTTCAATTGACATTATGACTGAGACTAGACTTGCTTAGAGTAATGGACTCGCTATTTTAGATATTTGACGAGCTACTTGATTAACCGTAGAAATTGTACTTCTCTTACAGATTACTCCCATGTATTCATCGAAAAGTTTCTTTTGAATTCCATAACTCAAATGTACTTTCATGAGTGGGGTCATAGAACCGTAAAAGCTTCACACTCTTATGGGATTGGGCCGTTCTCCTCGACAGGATTATGTAACACACTCTTATGGGATTGGATCGTTTGCCTCGGCAAGATATTGTAAAACACTCTTATGGGATCGGGCTGTTTGCCTCGGCAGAAGTATGTAACACACTCTTATGGGATTAGGCTGTTCGCCTTGGCAGGACATTGTAACACACTCTTCTGGGATCGGGCCATTCGCCTCGGCATGATTATGTAACACACTCTTATGGGATTGGGCCATTCGCCTCGGCAGGACATTGTAAGACACTCTTATGGGATCGGGCCGTTCGCCTCGGCAGGATATTATAACACACTCTTATGGGATCGGACCGTTCGCCTCGGGAGTATCATGTATCATATTCTTATGGGATTGGGACATTCACCTTGACAGTTCTATGAAACACTATTATGGGCTTGGCCCGTTCGCCTCGGCAGTTCTATGAAACACTCTCATGGGATTGGGCCGTTCACCTCCGCAGTACTATGAAACACTCTTATGGGATCGGGTCGCTCGCCTTGGCAGAATCGTGCGAAATACTTGATAAGGAGTACACGTACTCATGAGTTTTCCTGACTTGAGATGTGACCGTTGATTTGGTATTGACCATTACGTATTCCATTTGAGGAGGTATCCGATAATTGAGGACTTTGTGTTCATTGTTCAACTGTAGACCGTATTATTTGCCTATATCTGTACTCATTGTTTACTTGCCTAGTTTCATACATATCTACTTTATTATATTTGATTCATCGGACCTATAGTAAGTGTCAATGTCGACCCCTCGTGACTACCTCTTCGGGGTTAGGCTATATACTTACTGGGACTTTATGGTGAGCTGCATTCCATGCAACGATTCACAGCACACAGAGTATCTATCATAATTATTTGCTTTATCCTGTCTATCTTGTATTCCAAACAGATGTAGTATTGTTATTGTACTTTCTAGTAGATGCGCATGTACTTGTGACACCAGAACCACAGAGTCTCATGTACTTTCTAGTAGATGCTCACAGCAATAGAGTCTCCGCACTTAATTCATTATATATTTAATATCATTACTGTTCATTCTAGTACACATTTATCATTCTTTTCTTCTTTGTAATAGTTGTGAGTATTTGTTAATTATCTTTGAACCTTCCCTCTATTATTTGATTAAGTCTACCGGAACCACATTTTGTGAATCTTGAGGGGTGCCTAACACATTTCCCTTGAGATAACTTGAACCCTTACCTGGAATCTGAATAAGTTTTGCAGACCATAATTTAGTGTACATTGCATAGTGTAGTATAGGTATCCTAGTATACCTTTAATATTAGGTGGTGACTCTAAACTTTAATTAACCTTGTAGAGTACTATAAGTTGTACATTATTTTGACTTGTGCAAAATAAGGAGCAACAACATGGCGAATCTGTTGGGGATACTTCAGGTTCTAACGACAACAAACTTGATCAATTACTAGAGGAATTACAGGTTCTCTAATACCCCAACTTTCATTCTTTCTGTCTCATGCTTCAAGTCGTATATTCTCTGCTTCAAGTTGTACACTCCTTTCTTCAAGCTGTATATACCTTGCTTTAAATTGTATATTTTTTGGCTCAAGTCGTATATTCTTCGTCGCATGCTTCAAGTAGTCTATTCTTTGTCATGCGCTTCAAGCGGTTTATTCTTGTTATGTGCTTCAAGCAGTATATTCTTGTTATGCAATTCAAGCGGCATATTCTTTGTCATATGCTTTAAGTGGTATATTCTTTGTCATCCGCTTCAAGCGGCGTATTCTTTATTATGCTCATGTTGTAAATGCTTCCCACATGTCTATGTTGTATATCTGTTACATATGACTATGTTGTATATTCTTTATCACATGATTTTGGTTCTTCCTTATCAAATTTTCATTACTTTTCTATCGACTCATGGTCGTACAAAATCAAACACAAGTCACGTGAGGGTTGTCTTTTCACCCTCCGAACCTTTTTCCAAAACTCCCTAGTTTCAGAGATTGGCATACAAGGTTAACTATGTACCATCTCGCAGTTGTCCTCGACTCGTGCTCGAATCTAGGTAAATTTACTTTTAGAATTCCTAGGTCATTGTACACACAATCTTACAGCTTGATTTAGCTGAATTAATCCTTGCATATCCTTTACTTGCTACATATTCCTTATACACTTGCTATATATTCTGTCTGCTGTTGTTATGTATTATTCATTTGTTACATATATCTTCTATTTGTTATCCACTATTAGGTTCTCTTTGTTTGACTAAACTGTAGTTGGCTTGTGTTGCACCTTGAATTTTTCAAGTACACATGCCCATTCCAGTCTTCATGACCATCTCCATAATCACACCGTCACTTGGACTCTACCATCCTTCTCAAAGATACGTGAATCCAACTTTGTACATCTTCCACTAATTTGATGTGTTCTTCTCAATTAGACTTTACATTCTCACTGACTTCCGTCATTTGAGACATATCCATGCGCTATGCTACCATTTATCTTGTTCAAGATCTACCAGTCTCCACCCGCTCACCAAGGAATCCTCATTCATAATCACACTTTTCAAAGAACAATCACTTATTCAAGATAACCATATAGATCTCATGGTTTTAGTAGTTGGCCTTTGACCCGATTCTTGCCTTAACAGGATACGTAGGCAACCCTAAAATGGGTTCGGTCTCCCCACTATTTCAAAACAATTTCCTCAGTACGGAAGATTGGGGCACTTCTTTTGGAACAGTGCAATGATGCTCTTAACCTTGAAATCACCGAGAGTATCAACCAAACTTCATCCAAAATTCAAACATCAAAATACCATGCCAATTTTACACTAGCCCTCACTCGACTTAAATCCCAACGTATGTGATGCAAGTCTTTTTTTGAACATCTGGTTATGGAGTCATGGTGTTCACTCCCGTTTTTCCAAATTCAGAGATTCGATAAAAGCCAACCCACTTTAGTTGCACAGGCAAGTTGTTAGTCAGCCTTCGAGAAGTGTCATTCTCGCATGACTCGAAAAAACAAAGAAGAACAAGAGAAGCCTCAAAACAAAACGAATCAATTTCCCTCCCTCGAACTAAGAGTTTTTCTTTGGAAGAAGAGGGACAACACAATTTCCGGAACCATCATGGAATGCCGACATCGCGTTTCCGATCACAACTAGAAACACCACTGGCTGCATGGCCTAACCCTGCACCCTCTTAATTTTATAACTTCTCCCAAGAGGGACTCTAACATTTTCTCCTTTGAGTTTTGTAGGTACATCATCACGGGCACTTCACGGGAGATAACATCTGGTCTCGGACTTGATGGAACATCAGTCAGATAATCATGGAAGTAGTAATTTTACAATGAATTGCACCATTTTTCATGACTTTGCTGCTCTCACCCCCTTTCTGTATTTAGATCAGAACATCGTTCCCGGTTGTCAACTGGGGATGATCATAAATGGTTCATGTGGACAGCTGAAAGGTGCCTCATCCTAGGACTGCACGGGAATAACATTTGACATCGGACATTATGGAGCATCAGTCTGATAATCAGGGGAGTAGTAGTTTTACAATGAACTCCATCATTTTTCATGACTTTGCTGTTCTTTACCACTTTTCTATATTTAGATCAGATTATCGTTCCCGGTTATTAGTCGGGGGCGATCATCAAATTGTTCATGTGGACAGCCGAAAGATGCATCATCCTAAGACTGCAGGGAAATAGCATCTGGCATCAGACATTGTGGAACACCAATTGAACAATCAGGGAAGTGTTAGTTGTACGAGCATTTCTTAGTTCCAACATTTTATGATGGCACTACTCTCACAATATTTCTATATCTTGATCAGATTACCGCCCCGGCTAATACCCGAGGACGATCACCAAAAAGGTTCCTGTGGACAGTTTGAAGGTCGTAACAAAACATCCCTGCAGTTAATGGGGAGACAACTATAATAACTATCTCGAAAATAGTCAGGGGAGATCGAAGCAAATTCGAAGGAGCAACTAGGGCACATTTTCGGACACAATGAGGCATCGTTCTGAGTTTTTTATACCCTTGCATTTAGTATATATCTTTGATGTTATTAATATCTTAGTTACATTTCTTTGAAAATGAGAGTAAAAGAAGTGTTGAAAACCATACATCTCATACTCTCCAACCTTCACGAACTACGTGTACCTGATTCTTGACCCTGTGTCAAAATACGTAGGCAACCTGTCATGGGTCTGGTTTTTCTCGTCCTTAGCTGGATGAATCGGTCAAGTCTGGCCACTTGGGTTACAGTTGTGTGAAGATCTTTATGAAAGATCACTTCCAAAAAAAAAAAAAAATTATATATATATATATATATATATATATATATATATATATATATATATCTCAACATCAAAATCCAAAATATTATCCCTTTATCTCTAATCTTCCCAAACTGCGCCTTCTGTGTTCGCGAAGAAGGGCATCTCGGCAGTATATTTTTTTCAAAATCAAGGGTTTTGACCTATTTTTCATCTTTTGAGCTAGAGACCTCGATTTTAGGCGATTCTTGAAGGGATTTTCAAGGATTTGATTGGAGGTAAGTGATTCTAACTCGAATTTGATTAATATACATGAATATTTCATTGTTTTTACCGTTTAAATATATATATATATATATATATATATATATATATATATATTTAAACTTCCTAAAATATTATCCCTTTATCTCTAATCTTCCCAAACTGCGCCTGACCAGATTCTCGTTCGACGAGATACATAGGCAACATTCGGGTTCGGTCTCACATTTTTTTTAAAAATTAATAAATTAATCAAGGACCCTCCCGAGTTTGATTTCATCTTTCAAAAAATTAGAAAAATACTCCCATCATGCGGATATTTTTCACTTCCCGCTCTCCCATCGCGTGGAGATTTTACATTTCAGCCACTCCTATCGTGCGGAGATTTTCAATTCTTGTCTCTCCCATCGCGTGGGGATTTACTTTTCTGTCAATGCTCCAGTATCGCATCGGAATGGTACTACAGCCCATCGAATACTCCTATCATGTGGAGATTCGAATTTTCTTTCTTATCACTCCCATCGTGCGGAGATTTTCATTCCTGTCAATGCTCTGATATCACATCGGAATAGTACTACATCCTGTCTAATACTCCCATCGCGTGGAGATTTACATTTCTGTCAATGCTCAGATATCACATCGGAATGGTACTACATCCTGTCGGTACTCCCATCACTTGGAAATTTGAATTTTCTTTCCTGTCAATGCTCCGAAATTGCATCAAAATGGTACTACGACCCGTTGAATACTCCCATAACGTGGAGGTTTGAATTTTCATTCCTGTTAATGCACCAATATCGGATTGGAACAGTACTACAGCCCGTTAAATACTCCCATCGCGTGGAAGTTTAAATTTTTTTTTCCTGTCAGTGCACTGATATCGCATCTAAATGGTACTACAACCGGTTAAATACTCCCATCACGTGCAGATTCAAATTTTCTTTCCTATTACTCCCATCGCCTGGAGAATTTATATAACGGCCCATCCGGTTGTTTTGAGTATTATAGCCTCGTTCTCCTATTTATTTCTTATTTTATGTTTGTTTGTTGTTATGTGACTTACTGAGGTAGTTGGTTTTGTTCCGGGGATGTTTCAGAATGAATTGGGGCACTTAGTCCCAAGGTTGGAAGTCTAGTTGAAAGAGTTGACGGGATATTGACATATGTGTAAATGACTCTGAACTGGAGCTTTGATGGTTTGATAGCTCCGTATGGTGATTTTAGACTTAGAAGTGTGTTCGAATATTGATTTGGAGGTCCATAGGTCGTTTTGGATGGAACTAGTGAAAGTTGGAAAGTTGAAGGTTTGAAAAGTTGAGAAGTTTGACTGAGAGTTAACTTCGTTGTTGTCACGCTCGAATTTTGGTTCCGAAAGTTGGAATAGCTCCATTGTGTCATATATGACTTGTGTGCAAAATTTGAGGTCAATTGGAGTTGATTTGGTGTGTTTCAGCATTGGTTTTGGAAGTTGGAAGTTAATAGTTCATTAGGCTTGAATTGGAGTGCGGTTTGGGTTTTCGATGTTGTTTGATGTGATTTGAGGGTTCTACTAAGTTTGTGTGATATTTTAGGATGTGTGGGTACATTTGGATGGGGTCCCGGGGGCCTCGGGTGAGATTGCGGATTGATTGTGGATTGAGTTTGGCCTTGTAGAGCTGCAGAATTTATGGTGTCTGGTTTCCATATACGCGTTCGCGAGAGTGGTCTCTTGTTCGTGAAGTGCATCTGGGTGACTAGTGAAGATTTTTCTTCTCTTTCACAAAGAAGGCCACACGTTCGCGAAGGTCTAGGGAGTTTGTGCTTTGCGATCGCGAGTGGGGACTCGTGTTCGCGTAGAAGGATGAGGCAGATGGGGCATAGGCTTGTAAGCCTTCGCTTCGCAGGAGATGGGTCACTTTCGCATAGGGTTTGGTTCAGTGGTCGTCACGTTCGCGAGTGAGGTCTCGCATTCGAATAAGAGGATTTTTTGCAGCTGAGGATTTTGTGCTTCGCGAACGCGGGGCACCTTCTGTGTTCGCGAAGAAGGGCATCTCGGCAGCCGTATATTTTTTTCAAAATCAAGGGTTTTGACCTATTTTTCATCTTTTGAGCTAGAGACCTCGGTTTTAGGCGATTCTTGAAGGGATTTTCAAGGATTTGATTAGAGGTAAGTGATTTTAACTCGGATTTGATTAATATACATGAATATATCATTGTTTTTACCGTTTAATTTGTGTTTTGGGTTGGAAAAATTGGGAAACTCTGTGGAAACTTCATAAGCTATATTTTGAGGATTTGAAAGGCGATTTGAGGTCGGAATTAGATAATTTTGGTATGGTTGGACTCCTTATTGAATGAATGTTCGGATTCAGTAAATTTTGTCGGGTTCCAAGAAGTGGGCTCGGGGTTGACTTTTTGACTTTGGTTGAAAAACTTAGCTTTATCGTATGGAATCGATTCCTACAGCTTATATTGATTGTATTAAGTTGTTTCTGGCTGGATTCGAGTCGTTCAGAGGCTGATTCGTGAGCCAAGGGCTTGTTGGAGTTATGATTTGCGCGATTTGAGGTAAGTAACACTTCTAAACTTGGTACTGAGGGTATGAATCCCTGAAATACGTGTTATGTGATTGGTGTTGAGGTGACACACATGGTAGGTGACGGACGTGTGGGCGTGCACCGGGATAATTGTGAGTCGGTTGATTCTGTGATATTGTGTAGTTATCGCATCTTGTTGCTATTCATGTAATCCCTACGTGTTAAAGTAATTGAGTTGCGATCCATGCTAGAAATCATGCTTAGGCTCTATGCTTATTCTGCTGGGACCCACTAAGGCATTTCTGACATTGAGTTATTTGCTTAAATTGTAATTATGTACTCAGTCACATTCATCATTTGCAGTTCATATCTCAATCTCTATTATCATTTATTGTTACATCATGTTATCATTGTTTGGGCTAATTGGCATGAGAATTGTGAGCCCGAGAGATTGGAGAGATTGATGATTAAGTTGGGGCCTGAGAGCAGGATTGTAAGTGATATTTATGGTATCGGGCTGCACACTGCAAGAAGTTTTATTGATTCATTATGGGATCGGGCTGCATGCTTCAACAAGTTTTATTGATTCATTATGGGATAGACGTACATGCCGCAGCAGGTTTTATTGATTTGTTATGGGATCGGATTGCATGCCACAACAGGACATGTTGGCTTATATTAGTGCTTGGGCAGGGTCTGTCTCTTCGGAGTCTGACATACCAGTAGTGAGCGTAGGTACCGTATAACGCAAAGTGGTTGAGTGTGATGAGTGATTGAGAGTGATCAGTGGGAGTGGGAAACAGTGAGATTGAGTACTCTGAGAGAGTGAGTACATTAGTTTATCACTATGATGTATTACATGTGACATGCACATTTGACATGTAGACATAGAGATGTAATATTTCTCATATCAGTTATACTTGGCATATTTTATCAGTGTTGAGATTAAACTGTTAAACTTAAAAGCATGTCTACATTTTTGTACTATTTACAAATTGATTATGGAATTTCTTTGAGTTATTACTGTCTTTTCCCTGTTATATCTGTACCGTTATTATCTGGATTTGGACTGTACTTTCCTGAGCTCGTCACTGCTTTCAACCCAAGGTTAATCCTGTTACTTATTGAGTAAATTGGGTCGGTTGTACTCATACGATACTCTGCACTTCGTGTGCAGATCCGGGTACATCTGGACCCGGTGGTTGCTAAACTTGGAGCAGTGTCTACTTGGATATTATTGAGGTAGCTGCTATGGCATCCGCAAACCTCGACTCTCCTTCTTTTCAGTTTATTTAGCATCGATCTATCTTTCCAGACAGTTGTATTAGAAGTTTTGACTGTGTTGACACTTAGTAGCTCATGTACTCGCTGACACCCCGATTTTAGGAGATTTTGTAGTTGAGTCGCAGTTGTTCTTATCGGTTGTTTATGAGATATTTCACTGTTAAACTTATTACATCATGTTTTTTATTTAAAATGCGCAGTTAATTTGTAATTGTCGGCTTGCCTAGTACTGTGATAGGCGCCATCATGACATGTTGAGATTTGGGTCGTGACAAGTTGGTACTAGAGCCTAGGATACATAGGACTCACGAGTTATGAGCAGGTGTAGTAGAGTCTTGCGGATTGATACTGAGATATCTGTACTTATCTTCGAGAGGCTACTGAACCATTAGGAAACTTCACTTTCTTGTATTCTTGTCATGCAGATTTGTTGACTCCATAAACTAAACTTCTATTATTCTATTCTCTCACAGATGGTGAGGACACATACTACTAGATCGGGCGGACGGCTACCAGTACTACCAACTAGGGCCGCAAGAGGCTGGGGCCACGGTAGAGGCCGAGGTGTAGCTCGTACAATAGCTGGAGCAGTACCTGTAGAACCACCAATTACTCTAGCTCAGGAGCAGATACCAAATGTGGTTGAGCCGGTGAGACTAGCTCAAACACCAACTGTGCCCATTGTGATTCCAGCCTCTAGGAGGCTTTGGCCCAGATATTGACTGTATTCACTAGCCTTGCTCAGGCGGTTTCAGTTCAGGCCACACCAGCCACTTCTCAGGATAGGAGAGGTGCTCAGACTCCCGCTGCCCATACTCCAAAGCAAGTGGTTTAGGAACTTCAGACACCAGGAGTACTACCAGCCCAGTCGGTTGCAGTTGCTCAAGCCTATGTGGGTCCACCTATGAGTGTGACAAAGAGCAGAATAAGCTAGAGCAGTTTGGGAGGCTCAGGCCTCTAGCATTCAGTAGGTTTGATTCAGAGGATGCTCATGATTTCTTGGACAGGTGCTAACGGATCTTTACTACTTTTCAGCTATTAGGGGCAGTCTTTAACTGGTAGGAGACCTATGAGTTGAGCAGGTCTGCCAGCTCTGCACCACTTACATGGCATGAGTTCTCAGTTCTCTTCTTAGAGAAGTTTGTTCCACAGACCCACATGGAGGAGTTCCGTAGGCAGTTTGAGCAGCTACGCCAGGAGGGTATGTCAATGACCTCGTATGAGATGATATTTTTAGAGTTGGCTCGTCTGGTTGGTTCCTAAAGAGAGAGAGAGGATTAGGAGGTTTATTGATCGCTTCAACTATGGACTGCGCTTCATCATGACTCGGGAGATTGCATCAGGTACTAGGTTCAACGAGGTGGTTGATATTGCTAGGCGATTAGTGCAGGTTCGTAGTCAGGAGCGTAAGGAGAGGGAGGCCAAGAGGCCTCGTGGTTTAGGTGGTTTCAGCGATATTTTTCTAGAGGACAGTCCCACCACAGCAAGGGTCGCCCTTATAGGCCCACTCAGATGGCTCGTCTGGTTCATCGTGGTGCATCAGCTAGCCATGGTTCATACAATGCTCGTGCGGGTCAGTCATCTTTCAATGCCTCCCAGCTCAGAGTTCATCTCGTGCTCCATCAGTTCAGCTTTCATCTATACCAGGTCCTTCTAGTAGTTATTCTGGTTCCCGGGGTCCGATTCATACTAGCTGCAATTGTCGGATCGGGGTTGCTTTGAGTCTGGAGCGTTTGGCCATATGTAGAGGAAATTGTCCCTATTTTTTGGGAGGTGTAGTTCATCATAGGGGTCAGGCTATGACTTTCGCACCAGTTACTTCACCACCCACTCAGCCAGCTCGGGGTAGGGCTCAGGCAGCTAGAGGTCTCCCTAGAGGGGAAGGCCGATCAGGTGGTGGTCAGGCTTGATGCTATGCTTTCCCTGCTAGACCAGAGGCCGTTGCTTCAGACGTAGTAATCAAATATATTGTTTCAGTGTGCCATAGGGATGCTTCCATGTTATTTGACTATGGTTCCACTTATTCATATGTATCATTATATTTTGCTCGTTATTTGGATTTGTGGGTCCTTAGTTTCGCATGTTCATGTATCTACGCCGATGGGCGATTCTATTATTATGGATCGTGTGTATCGGTCATGTGTGGTGACCATTGGGGGATTGGAGATGAGAGTTTATCTCTTATTGCTTAGTATGGTTGATTTTGACATGATTCTGGGCATGGATTGGTTGTCCCCATGTCATAGTAGTCGAGATTGTCACACTAAGACCATGACGTTGGCGACGCTTGGGTTACCTAGGATCGAGTGGAGAGGGTCTTTAGACTACGTTCTTAGTAGGGTGATTTCATATCTGAAGGCCCAACAGATGGTTGTGAAGGGGTGTTTGGCATATTTGGCCTTTGTGAGGGATGCTGGTATTGATACTCCTACCATTGATTCTGTTCCGGTAGTGTGATACTTTTGGGATGTGCTTCTTGTAGACCTGCCGGGAGTGCCACCGCACAGGGACATTAATTTTGGTATTGACTTGGTGCCGAGAACTTAGCCCATTTCTATTCCTCTGTATTATGGCACTAGCAGAGTTAAAGGAATTGAAAGAGCAGCTTCAGGAGCTTCTTGATAAGGGGTTCATCAGTCCTAGTGTTCGCCTTGGGGTGCACCGATTCTATTTGTGAAGAAGAAAAATGGTACTACGCTGATGTACATTGACTATAGGCAGTTGAACAAAGTTACAATTAAGAACAAGTATTCGTTGTTGCGCATTAGTGACTTATTTGACTAACTTCAGGGAGCTAGAGTGTTCTCTAAGATTTATTTGAGGTCTAGGTATCACCAGTTGAAGATTCGAGACTCTGATATTTTGAAGACAACATTCAGAACCCACTATGGTCACTGCGAGTTCCTTGTGATGTCTTTTAGGCTAACCAATGCCCTAGCAATATTCATGCATATGATGAATAGTGTATTCCAGCCATATCTAGATTCGTTCCATATTATTTATTGATGATATCCTGGTGTACTCAAGTAGCCAAGAGGAGCATGCACATCATCTGAGGATTGTACAAAAAACGTTGAGGGAGGAGAAGCTTTATGCTAATTTTTCCAAGTGTGAGTTTTGGCTCAGTTCGGTGGTGTTCTTGGGGCATGTGGTGTCCAGTGAGGGGATCAAGGTGGATCTGAAGAAGGTTGAGGCAGTTCAGAGTTGGCCCAAACCGTCTTCAGCTACTGAGATTCAGAGTTTTCTTGGCTTGGCCAGATATTATCACTGCTCTGCAGAGGGCTTCTCGTCCATTGCAATTGACTAGGTTGACCTAGAAGGGTGCCCCATTCAGGTGGTCTGACGAGTGTGAGGAGAGCTTTCAGAAGCTCAGGACTGCCTTGACCACATTCTAATTCTAGTTTTGCCTTCAGCATTAAGTTCTAATATAATCTATTGTGATGCTTCTTGGATTGGTATTGGGTGTGTCTTAATGCAGGAGGGTAGAGTGATTGCTTATGCAGTTGAAGATTCATGAGAAGAACTACCCCATTCATGATTTAAAGTTGGCGCCTATTGTTCATGCATTGAAGATTTGGAGGCATACGGCGTGTCTTTTGAGGTATTTACAGATCATCGGAGTCTTCAACACTTGTTCAAGAAAAAGGATCTAAATTTGAGGCAGCGGAGACGGCTGGAGCTGTTAAAAGACTATGACATTTACTATTTTGTATCATCCCGAGAAGGCCAATATGGTGGCCGATGCCTTAAACAGAAAGGCGGTAAGTATGGGTAGCCTTGCATATATTCCTATTGGGGAGAGACCGCTTGCATCAGATGTTCAGGCCTTGGCCAATCAGTTTGTGAGGTTAGATGTTTTGGAGCCTAGTCAGGTTCTAGCTTATGTGATTTCTTGGTCTTCTTTATATGATCGTACCAGAGAGCGTCATATGACGATCCCTATTTGCTTGTCCTTAAGGACACAGTTTGGCACGGTGATGCCAAGGAGGTTTCGATTGGAGATGTAGGGGTATTGCAGATGCAAGGTCGGATTTGTATGCCCAATGTAGATGGGTTACGTGAGTTGATTCTTGAGGAGGCCCACAGTTCAGAGTATTCTATTCATCCGGGTGCCGAAAGGATTTATCAAGACTTGAGGCAGAATTATTGGTGGAGAGGAATGAAGAAAGATATAGTGGAGTTTGTAGCTCGATGCTAGAACTGTCAGCGATTGAAGTACGAGCATCAGAGGCCGAGCGGTTTGCTTTAGAGGCTTGAGATCCCGAGTGGAAATGCGAGCATATCACCACGGGCTTCGTAGTTGGGCTTGCACGGACTTTAAAGAAATTTGATGCTATTTGGGTGATTGTGGACCGGTTCACAAAGTCTGTGCACTTCATTCCAGTCGGGACCACCTATTCTTCAGAGCGGTTGGCTAAGATATATATCCGCGAGATTGTTCACCTTTATGGTGTGTCGGTGTCCATTATTTCAGATCGAGGCACATAGTTAACATCGCAGTTCTGGAGAGTAGTGCAGTGAGAGTTAGGCATACGAGTTGAGTTGAGTACAGCATTCCACCCTCAGATGGACGGACAGTCCGAGCGTACCATTTAGATATTGGAGGATATGCTACACGCTTGTGTCATGGATTTTTGAGGTTCTTGGGATTAGTTTTTATCGCTTGCAGAGTTTGTCTATAACAACATCTACCAATTGACTATTCAGATGGCTCGGTATGAGGCCTTGTATAGGAGGCAGTGTCGGTCTCCGGTTAGTTGGTTTGAGCCAGGTGAGGCTAGGCTATTGGGTACTGACTTGGTTCAAGATGCTTTGGAAAAGGTTAAGTTGATTCAGGATCGGCGTCGCATGGCATAGTCTAGAAAAAAAGTTACACTGATGGGAAGGTTCATGATGTGGCCTACATGGTGGGAGAGAAGGTATTGCTTAGAGGTTCACCCATGAAGGGTGTTATGAGGTTCGGGAAGAAGGGCAAGTTGAGCCTTCGATATATTGGCTCTTTTGATGTGCTTGAGAAGATTGGAGATGTGGCTTACAAGCTTGCATTACCACCTAGTTTATCGAGTGTTCCTCAATGTTTCATGTTTCCATGCTCCGGAAGTATTACGGTGATATGTCTCATGTTTTGGACTTCAGAAAGTTTTTAGTTAGATGGGGATTTGACTTATGATGTAGAGCCAGTAGCCATTTTTGATTGACTGGTTCGTAAGTTGAGGTTAAAGAATATAACTTCAGTGAAACTACAGTGGAGAGGTCAGCCAATCGAGGAGGCTACTTGGGAGACCAAGCAGGAGATGCGGAACAACAATCCACACCTATTTGAGGCTCCAGGTATGATTCTAGACCTGTTCGAGGACGAATGTTTATTTAAGAGGGATAGACTGTAACGACCCGGCCGGTCGTTTTGAGTATTTTAGCCCTGATCCCCCATTTATTTCTTATTTTATGTTCTTTTGTTGTTATGTGACTTGCTGGGGTGGTTGGTTTGGTTCCGATGATGTTTCAGAATGAATTGTGATACTTAGTTCCAAGGTTGAAAGCCTAAGTTGAAAGAGCTGACCGGATGTTGACTTATGTGTAAATGACTCCGGAATGGAGTTTTGATGGTTCCGATAGCTCTGTATGGTGATTTTAGACTTAGGAGTGTGTCAGGATATTGATTTGAAGGTCCGTAGGTCGTTTTGGCTTGAATTGACGAAAGTTGAAAAGTTGAGATGTTTGACCGAGAGTTGACTTTGTTGTTTTCGGGCTCTGCTTTTTGTTTCGGAAGTTGGAATAGGTCCATAGCGTTATTTATGACTTGTGTTGCAAAATTTGAGGTCAATCTGAGTTGATTTGATGTATTTCAGCATTGCTTTTTAAAGTTGGAAGTTCAATAGTTCATTTGGCTTGAATTGGGGTGCGATTTGGATTTTTGATGTTGCTTAATGTGATTTGAGGGTTTGACTATGTTCGTATGATGTTTCAGGATGTGTGGGTATGTTTGGATGGGGTCCCGGGGGCCTCGAGTGAGATTCAGATTGATTGCAATTGAGTTTAGCCTTGTAGAGCTGCAGAACTTCTAGTGTCCAGTTTCCTTATATGCGTTCGTGAGAATGGTCTCGCATTCGCGAAGTGTATCTGGGTGACTGGTGAAGATTGTTCTTCACGTCCGCGAAGAAGTCCATGGGTTCACGAAGGTCTAGGGAGTCTGTGCTTTGCGATTGCGAGTGGGGATTCGCATTTGAGTAGAAGGATGAGGCAGGTGGGGCACCATGCTTGTAAGCCTTCACGTTCGCGGGAGATGGGTTGCGTTCGCGTAAGGGTTGGTTCGGTGGTCATCGCGTTCGTGAGTGAGGTCTCACATTTGCATAAGAGGATTTTTGGCAGCTGAGGATTTTGTGCTTCACAAACGCGAGGCACCTTCCGCGTTCGTGAAGAAGGGCATCCGGGCAGCAGTTTATTATTTTAAAATCAAGGGTTTTGACCCATTTTTCATCTTTTGAGCTAGAGACCTCGGTTTTGGACGATGCTTGAAGGGATTTTCAAGGAGTTGATTGGGGGAAGTAATTGTAACTCAGATTTGATTAATATACATGAATCTATCATTATTTTTACCATTTAATTAGTGTTTGGGTTGTAAAAATTGGGGAAATTTATAGAAACTTTATGAGCCATATTTTGAGGATTTGCAAGGCGATTTGAGGTCGGAATTGGATGATTCGGTATGGTTGGACTCGTTATTGAATGGGTGTTCGGATGTTGTAAATTTGGTTGGGTTCCAAGACGTCAGCCCGAGCTTGATCTTTTGGGTTGACTTTTTTACTTTGGTTAAAGAACTTAGCTTTATCATATGGAATCGATTCCTATAGCTTATAACTTTTATTGATTTTATTAAGTGGTTTGTGGCTAGATTCAAGTCGTTCGGAGGCCGATTCGCGAGGCAAGGGCTTGTTGGAGTTGTGATTTGTGCTGTTTGAGGTAAGTAACACTTCTAAACTTGGTACTGAGAGTATGAATCCCTGAACTACGTGTTATGTGGTTGGTGTTGAGGTGACACACATGCTAGGTGACGGGCTCGTGGGCGTGCACCGTGGTAACTGTGACTCGGTCGATTCCGTGGTACTATGTAGTTATCGAATCTTGTTGCTATTCATGTAATCTCTATTGTTAGAGTAATTAAGCTGTGATTCATGCTAGAAATTATGCTTAGGCTATATGCTTATTCTGCTAGGACCCACTGAGGCATTTTTGCTCTTGAGTTATTTGCTTAAATTGTAATTATGTATTCAGTCACATTCATCATTTGCATCATATCTCAGTCTCTCGTGTCATTGATTGTTACAACATGTTATCATTATTTGGGTTGATTGGCATGATATTTGTGAGCCGCAGAGACCGGAGTGTTTGATGACTGAGTTGGAGCCTGAGGGCCGAATAGTGAGTGATATTTATGGGATCGGGCTGCACGCCGCAACATGTTTTATTGATTCATTATGGGATCGGGCTGCACGTCGCAACATATTTTATTGATTCATTATAGGATCGGGCTGCACGCCGCAACAGGTTTTATTAATTCATTATGGGATCAGGATGCACGCCGCAGTAGGCCATGTTGGATTATATTAGCGCTTGGGTAGGATCCGCCTCTCTGGAGTCTGACATACCAGCAGTGAGCGCAGGTACCTTACCGTGCTAAGTGATTGAGAGTGATGAGTGAGAGCAGGAGACAGTGAGATTGAGTACTCTGAGAGTGTGAGTACATACGTTTATCACAGTGATGCATTACATGTGACATGTAGACATAAAGATGTAACATTCCTCATATAAGTTATACTTGGTATATTTTATCACTGTTGAGCTTAAATTGTTAAACTTAAAAGCATGTCTACATTTCTGTACTGAGTACAAATTGATTATAGAATTTCTTTGAGTTATTATTGTATTTTCCCTGTTATATCTGTATTGTTATTATCTGGATTTGGACTGTACCTTCCTGAGCTCATCAGTGCTTTCAGCCCAAGGTTAGTCTTCTTACTCATTGAGTACATTGGGTCAGTTGTACTCACACTACACTCTGCACTTTGTGTGTAGATCCAGGTACATCTGGACTCGGTGCTTAATAGACTTGGAGCTGAATCTGCTTGGAGTTTATTGAGGTAGCTGCTACGGCGTCCGCAGACCTCGACTCTCGTTAGATAGTTGTATTTGAAGTTTTGACAGTGTTGACACTTAGTAGCTCATGTACTCAGTGACACCCGGATTTTGGGGTATTTTGTAGTTGAGTCGTAGTTGTTCTTATCGATTATGAGATATTTCAATGTTAAACTTATTACATCATATTTTTAATTTAAAATGCGTAGTTAATTTGTGATTGTCGGCTTGCCTAGTATTGTGATAGGCGCTACTCGAATATCTCTTCGGAACAGTAAATACAAAGCCCGTTTTACAATGAATTCTCTTTATCAAAAACCACAATCTTTTTGATTAGTTCAAAAATTCAAAAACAAAAAAAATAATAATAAAGAAATAAAATGAAAATCTAAAAATATTTTCTTTCTATTCTTCCTAAACTACGCTTGACCTGATTCGGGTTCGGTCTCATTTTTCAAAAAAACCAAAAAAATGATGATTAAGTCCAAAAACAATATATATATATATATATATATCAAATATAGACTCGGTTGGTACCGATATAGTTAGGAGTGTGCATGAGAAACAAAAGTTAATTGGTATGATGGAGAAGAACATCTTTGGGTAAACCATACACTATTGTGGTGCCTCTCAATTATGCCTTAGTGATGCTTGAAGTATCTCGTGCTTACAGTTAGGGTAAGAATAAATTCGACCTCATCGTTTCATGTGCATTGCATGGTGAGCCTAGATTAAAATTCATTGCATTGCATTGTAGATCTAGAACTTAACCCAAATATCTGTTGAGGCAAAATCCTGAGTAACGCTTGGTTTAGGAAAGGATTGTAGGCCTTCTTTGACCCAATTGAGCCTTTCAAGCCTACCAAAATACATCTATCCCTAGTACTTACCCCTTTAAGCCTTATGCTTTTTCCTTGAACAATCACATCTTAGCCAATACCCTTTCTTATGCTAAATGCACTACCCCTCTCTTGGCCCGACTATCACGACCCAATTCTCTTATAGGCCATGATGGTGACCAGCGCCGCCGCTAGGCAAGCAAACAGCGAACTAGCCCCGTAATTCCCCTTTTTAACTTTTTACAAGATTTCCACGTAATTAAACTTCCCTTAATCAAAGACTTAAGAAACAACAGGTTTAAATAAGTAAAACAAAAGCAGCTGAGTGCGATCATAACCATAGTAATAACCCAAAAACCACACAAGTCTACTAGTGTGTGTGCCAAGACCTGGTGTCACAAGTGTATGAGCACTAATAGATTATAAGAAACTCTAGCTACTGTCTGAAATAAAATAGACAGAATGACTGTAAAGGAGAGACTCTAGGTGCTGTAGAATGGCTCAGAAAGCAGCTCACCTAGGCCTCGGGGTAACGGGGATGCGCGCCGGTGTGATCGCTAGATGCACCTGCCTCAGATCTTGCACGGTCCGTGCAGAAGTATAGCGTGAGTACATAAACAATATGCACCCAGTTTGTATCAAGTCTAACCTCGAAGAAGTAGTGACGAGAGGTCAACATCGACACTTACTATGGGCTAACAATAATAATACAGAAATTCTAAATAAGCATGGGATATGTAATAATAATAATAATAACTCGTTAACAAGAAGGAACAAATAATTCTTTCACAATTTAATAAATTCCAAGAAAATTCTTGTCATTAATAATTGTAACCTCACAAGTCACAGAATAATATTAAGTATGACTAGGCTCCGAGTATTATTAAGCACGATTTATGCCGCGGTTGTACGGCCCGATCTAGAATAACATGTACACTACTGAGGGACGTGCGGCATGATCCATAGATGCATCTATTCTAATGCCGAGGCGTTCGGCCCGCTCCACAAGAAATGAGGATACTTTATGAGCATTTAACTTAATCTTTATTACAAGGCTAATACACAATGTAAAACAATTTCCATTGATAGTCAAGTAATCCGCTCTAAATTCAAGCAACTGAAATTAGGTCTCTTATGATTCTTTTATAGAGTTCCAATATGATTTAGACAATTTAATTAACAGGTAGGGCACTAACATTACAAGCATTTCTTGATTTGGGTCCTACACTACCCGGACATAAGCATAATTAGTAGCTACACACGGACTATCATCACCTCGTGTGTACGCAGCCCCCACAATTAGAAGCAAAGATTAATTCAAATCACCTATGGGATAAATTTCCTCTTACAAGGTTAGGCAAGAGAATTACCTCTTGTCAATGCTCACTTTCATTCCTCAAATTCACTCGTAAGCCTCAACTCGGTGCCGAACAATCCGAAACTAGTCAAATGTTATATAAATTAATCAATACATGCTCAAAAGTTCATATTCTACCTATTAGAGTGATTACCCAACCCCAATTGAAAGATTCATGAAATTCACCCCCGGACCCACGTGGTTGGATTCCAGAAATTTTCAAAGATAAATTCTACCCATAACCTCACGAACTTAAATATATAATTTTTACCCAATTCCATGAGCATTTTCGTGGTTAAATCCCATTTTTATCAAAATCTAGGTTTTTCATCTAAACCCATAATTTCCACAATTTTACATGTTAAAATCTACCCATAATCTATGTATTAAACTCACATTGAATAGGAATTATTTACCTTCAAAAGCTAGGTTGAAATCCCCCTCATTAAGGCTCCAAAATTGCACAAGAGTATAATAAATGAGCTCAAAATAGCCTGAGTCCCGATTTAAAATGAGATACTCCCCAGCTGACCCTTCTTCGCGAATGCGGAAAGGGCCTCGCGTTCCCGAAGGCAAACGACCAAGGCCTAGAAAACTTGGCCATCGCGAACGCGACCAGGGCCTCGCGAATGCGGAGGTTTACCTGTCGTACCCTACGTGAACGTGAGGGAACCTTTGCAAACGCGAGGGTCCTTCCACATTCGCGAAGAAGGAAACCAGAACTGGAAAATCTAGTTTTTCCAACTTAGCGCCGGGTGGTTCGAAACACACCCGGGCAACTCGGGACCACGTCCAAATGCACCTACAAGTCCATAAACATAATATGGACCTGCTCGAACTCTCGAAGTGCGATAATGACGAAACTAAGAATCACACCCCAAAATTCAGTTGAATCAATTTATGAACTTCCAATTTCCAAATCGCTCCGAACGCGTCGAATCATACGTAGACTACTCAGAATGACACTAAATTTTACGTGAAAGTCTTAAATCATCATACAGAACTATTCCCAAGCTCAAATCCCAAACGGACCGCGATAACACCAAATCCTACTTCAAACCAAATTTAAAGAACTCTAAAACCTCCAATGTGCCAACTTTCACTATTAAGCACTGAAACGCTCCTGGTTCATCCAAAACCCGATCCAAACATACGCCTAAGTCCGAAATCATCATACGAACCTATTGGGACCGTCAAATACCGATTCCAAGGTCGTTTACTCGAAATGTTGGCCAAAGTCAAACTTAGCCTTTTAAAAGTCAAAACCAAGGAACCAAGTATTCTGATTCAACCCGAACCCTTCCAAATTCCGAACTAGCCATTCTCGCAAGTCATAAAATAGTAAAAGCACATATGGGGAGTCTTATTTAGGGGATCGGGGAGATAAAAAACGAAACGACCGGTTTGGAACCATTCTCCACCTCTTAAACAAACATTCGTCCTTGAACGGGTCTAGAATCATACCTGGAGTGCTGAATAGGTGTGGATACCTGCTCCGCATGTCCTCCTCGGCCTCCCAAGTTGCCTGCTCGACTGGTTGGCCCTTCCACTGAACCTTTACTGATTAAATCTTCTTGGACCTCAACTAGCGAACCTGCCTATCAACAATGGCAACTGGCTCCTTCTCATAATCCAAGCCATCATCTAACTTAATCGTGTTGAAGTCTAACACATGCGACCTGTCGGCATGATACCTCCGGAGCATAGACACGTGGAAAACCAGATGAACTCCCGATAGACTGGGAGGTAAAGCAAGCTCATAAGCAACCTCTCCCACTCGTCTCAGCACCTCAAATGGACCTATGAACCTTGGGCTCAGCTTTCCCTTTTTCCCGAACCTCAAGATTCCCTTCATCGATAAGACCTTCAAGAGAACCTTCTCACCCACTATAAATGAAAAATCATGCGCCTTCTGATTCGCGTAACTCTTCTGTCTGGACTGTGTTGTGCGGAGTCGCTCCTGAATCAACTTTACCTTTTCCAAGGCATCCTTCACCAAATCAGTACCATATAAGTTAGCCTCGCTGGGCTCAAACCATCCGATGGGAGGACGACATCGCCGACCATATAAAGCCTAAAATGGAGCCATCTCGATGCTGGACTGATAACTGTTATTGTAAGCAAACTCGGCCAAAGGCAAGAATTGATCCCATTGCCCTCCGAAGTCAATCACAGATGCTCTGAGCATATCCTCCATGATCTTAACTGTCCGCTCCGATTGCTCGTCGGTCTGCGGATGAAAGGCTGTGCTGAGCTCTACACGGGTCACCAACTCACACTGTACTGCTCTCCATAAATGCGAAGTAAACTGGTCCTCTATCAGATATGATGGAAACAGGCACACCATGCAATCGAACAATATCCCGAATATAGATCTGGGCCAATCTCTCTGAAGAGTACGTGGTCACAATCGGAATGAAGTGTGCCGACTTGGTCAACCTGTCGACAATGACGCAAACTGCATCAAACTTCTACTAGGTCCGCAGCAACCCTACTACGAAGTCCATAATAATGCGCTCCCATTTCCACTCAGGTATAATCATATGCTAGAGTAGGCCACCTAACCTCTAATGCTTATACTTAACCTGCAGACAATTCAGACATCTCGGCACATACTCAACTATGTCCTTCTTCATCCTCCGCCACCAATAATGCTTCTTCAGGTTGCGGTAGATCTTCATATCACCTGGATGAATAGAATATCGAGAACTATGTGCCTCCTCTAGAATCTGTTCCCTCAGCCCATCAGCATTAGGAAACACATAGACGACCCTGGAGTTGCAAACCACCATCCTCACTGATAGCAACCTCCTTGGCACCACCATGAAGTACTGTCTCTCTAGAACAAAAAAGTGCGGATTATCAAACTGACGAGCCTTGATCTGCTCGGATAATGAATACTGAGGGATGACTCATGCAAGAACTCGGTTGGGCTTTGAATATACAACCTCACAAGTCTATTAGCCAAGGAACGAATGTCTAAGGCTAATGGCCTCTCCTCTGCAGAAATAAATACCAAACTACCCATACATTCCGCCCTTCTGCTCAAGGCATCCGCAACTACATTCGCCTTGCCCCGTTGATAAAGGATGGTAATATCATAATCCTTCAGTAGCTCAAGCTACCTGCGCTACCTCAAATTGAGATCCCTCTGTTTGAAAAAATGCTGCAACTGGTGATGATCAGCGTAAACCTCAAAGGACACCCCAATAAGATAATGCCTCCACATCTTAAGAGCGTGAACAATCACGGCCAACTCCAAATCATGTACAGGGGTAATTCTTTTTGTGGGGCTTCAGCTGACGTGAAGCATATGCAATAACTCGCCCCTCCTACATTAATACGCAACCCAAACCAACGCGTCAAGCGTCGCGATACACAGTATACATCCCTAAACCGGAAGGCAACACTAACACCGGTGCTAAAGTCAAGGTGGTCTTGAACTTCTGAAAGCTCGCCTCATAATCATCTGACCATCGGAACGGAGCACCCTTCTGGATAAATCTAGTCAAAGGTGCTACAATAGATAAGAAGCCCTCCACAAACCGACAATAATAACCTGCTAACTCCAGGAAGCTCCTGATCTCAGTTGTTGTGGTAAGACGATGCCAACTCTGTACTGCCTCAATCTTCTTGTGATCAACCTTAATACCCTCGTCTGATACAACATGCCCCAAGAATGCTACAGAATCTAGCCAAAACTCACACCTGGAGAACTTAGCATATAGCTTTTGTTCCCGCAAGGTCTGAAGCACCACTCTCAAATGCTGCTCATGCTCCTCCATGCAACGCGAGTAGATCAAAATGTCATCAATGAAGACAATGACAAACAAATAAACACCTCAAATGGACCTATGAACCTTGGGATCAACTTGCCCTTCTTCCTGAACCTCATGATTCCCTTCATCGGCGAGACCTTCAAGAGAACCTTCTCGCCTACCATAAATGATAAATCATGCGCCTTCTGATCCACATAACTCTTCTGTCTGGACTGTGCTGTGTGGGGTCGCTCCTGAATTAACTTTACCTTTTCCAAGGCATCCTTCACCAAATTAGTACCATATAACTTAGCCTCACCGAGCTTAAACCATCCGATGGGAGAACGACTTTGCCGACCATATAAAGCCTAAAATAGAGCCATCTCGATGCTGCACTGATAATATTTGTCGTAAGAAAACTTGGCAAAAGGTTAGAATCGATCCCACTGCCCTCCGAAGTCAACCACACATGCTCTGAGCATATCCTCCAAGATCTGAACTGTCCGCTCCGATTGCCCATCGGTCTGCGGATGAAAGGTTGTGCTGAGCTTTACTCGGGTCCCCAACTCACATTGTACTGCTCTCCAGATATGCGAAGTAAACTGAGGTCCTCTATCAGATATGATGGAAACAGGCATACCATGCAACCGAACAATCTCCTGAATATAAATCTGGCCAATCTCTATGAAGAGTACGTGGTCACAACCAGAATAAAGTGTGCCGACATGGTCAACTTATCAACAATGACCCAAACTGCATCACACTTCCGCAAAGTCTGCAGCAACCCAACTACGAAGTCCATAAAAATGCGCTCCCATTTCCACTCAGGTATAGTCATCTGCTGGAGTAGGCCACCTAGCCTCTGATGCTCATACTTAACCTGTTGACAATTCAGACATCTCGCCACATACTGAACTATATCCTTCTTCATCCGCCACTACCAATAATGATGCCTCAAGTTGTGGTACATCTTCGTGTTTCCTGGATGAATATAATACCAAAAACTATGTGCCTCCTCTGGAATATTTTCCCTCAGCCCATCAACATTAAGAACACATAGACGACCCTGGAGTAGGAAAACACCATCCTCACTGATGGTAACCTCCTTGGCACCACCCTATAGTACCGTCTCTATGAGAGCCAGCAATTGCGGATCATCAAACTGACGAGCCTTGATATGCTCGGATAATTAATATGGAGTGACGACGCATGCAAGAATTCGGATGGGCTATGAAATATGCAACCTCACAAGTCTGTTTGCCAAGGACAGAATGTCCAAGGCTAATGACCTCTCCTCTGCTGAAATGAATGCCAAACTACCCATATTTTTTGCCTTTCTGCTCAAGGCATCCGCAACTACATTCGCATTGGCCGGATGATAAAGGATGGTAATATCATAATCCTTCAGCAGCTCAAGCTACCTGCGCTACCTCAAATTGAGATCCCTCTGTTTGAACAAATGCTGGAAGCTGCGATGATCGGCGTAAATCTCACAGGACACCTAATAAAGATAATGCCTCCAGATCTTAAGAGCGTGAACAATCACGGCCAACTCTAAATCATGTATAGGGTAATTCTTCTCGTGGGGCTTCAGCTGGCGTGAAGCATATGCAGTAATTCACCCCTCCTGCATGAATACACAACCCGAACCAACGCATGAAGCATCGCAATTTACAGTATACATCTCTGAACTAGAAGGCAACACTAACACTAGTGCTGAAGTCAAGGCAGTCTTGAGCTTCTAAAAGCTCGCCTCACAATCATCTGACCATCGAAACGGATCACTCTTCTGGGTCAATCTAGTCAAAGGTGCTGCAATAGATGAGAAACCCTCCACAAACTGACAATAATAACTCTCTAACCGCAGGAAGCTCCTAATCTCAGTCGCTGTGGTAAGACGAGGCCAACTCTGTACTGCCTCAATCTTCTTGGGATCAACCTTAATACCCTCGCCTGATACAACATGCCCCAAGAATGCTACAGAATCTAGCCAAAACTCACACTTGGAGAACTTAGCATATAGCTTCTGTTCCCGCAAGATCTGAAGCACCACTCTCAAATGTTGCTCATGCTCCTCCATGCTACGCGAGTAGATCAAAATATCATCAATGGAAGACAATGACAAACGAATCAATATACGATCTGAACACTCGGTTCATCAAATCTATAAATGCCACTGGAGCGTTAGTCAAACCGATGGACATCACTAGAAACTCATAATGGCCATTCCTAGTCAAGAAACCAGTCCTCGAAACATCCGAATCCCGAATCTTCAACTGATGTTACCCCAATCTCAAGTTGATCTTAGAGAACACACTGGTACCCTGCAACTGGTCAAACAAGTCATCAATACGTGGCAACGGGTACTTGTTCTTGATGGTAACTCTGTTCAACTGGTGGTAATCAATGCACATCCGCATAGTCCCATCTTTCTTCTTCACAAATAACATTGGCGCACCCCAAGGCGATACACTCGGCCTGATGAACCCCTTTGCTAGCAACTCCTCAAGTTGTCCCTTCAGCTCCTTCATCTCTTTCAGATCCATACAATACGGTGGAATGTAGATAGGCTGGGTACCTGGAGCCAAATCAATACAAAAATTGATATCACAATCTGGTGGCATGCCTGGAAGATCAAAAGGAAACACATCGAAGAACTCCCGAACTACGGTACTAATTAATCGCTGGAGCCTCTGCAGTAGTATCTCGAACATAAGCTAGATAAGCCAAACAACCCTTCTCAACCATGTGTCGAGCCTTCAAAAAAGAGATGACTCGACTTGAGTACCCACTAAAGGAACTATGAATAGCTGGTGGGCGGTATGAACTCTATGGCATGGCGCTGAAATAAGGTCGCACTAGAGCACCCCGAGGAGGCGGCGGTGCTGGATATGTAGGCCTGCTGGGGTGATCCCTCGCGAACTGACCTCTATCCCAGCCGGGGCACCTCTGAACTCTCCAGAATACCGAAACCGCTTATCCCTCGTAGCCTGCTCTCAACTACGCTAACGTACACCCTCGATCCTCTGAGCTATCTCCACAACTAGCTCATACGAAGTCCCCATCTCAACCTCACGGGCCATAGTGGCCTGAGTACTAGTGTGCAACCTTGCGACAAACCTCTGCACTCTCTCTGCGTCAGTAGGAAATATCATAAGTGCATGGCGAGACAACTCAGAGGACCTCGCCTCGAAATCGGTCACTGAAACTGTAACTCTTCCCTCTGGGAGGGTGGAATATACCTATCCAGAAAAATACGAGCGAACCTGTCCCAAGTCATGGAAGGAGCATCTACTGGTCTGCCAAGAAGATAGGACTGCCACTACCTATGTGCCCTGCCCTCCAGTTGGAAAGTAGCAAAATCCACCTAATGGGACACCAATATCCTCATGTTGTGCAGCCTGTCCCTACAGCGATTAATAAAGTCATGGGGCTCCTCATGTCACTCACCTCCAAAGACAGGAGGATGAAGTCTGGTCCATCTGTCCAATAGCTTCTGTAGCTCGCGGCCGTAGCTGGTCTGGCCTTAGGTATATTTGCTGCAACTGGCTGAGCTCTGCCCATGGGTAGTGTGCCCGGGGTCTGATATACGACAGCTGCATGCCCTGGAGCCTGAGTGATAGGGGTCTGTGCTCCCCCTCCCGCCTGAGATGTGGCCGGGTCTGCTGGAAATAAACCAGACTGGGCCATAGTATCCATGAATCATAGCATCCGGCCTATGACCTCCTGAAACCCCGGCGGGGACATGAAATCCATCAGGGCTGGGTCTGCTGCAGGCACGCTCTGCTCCTCAATAATAGGATTCTCTACTAGATCCACTAGCAGAATAGCTGGAGCAACTCTGGGATGTCCTCGTCCTCTACCACGAGCTGGAGCCCGCCCTCAGCCTCTCTCAATAGGGGGAGCAGCTCCTCCATGGTTCGGAACATCTGCTGCACGCATTCTCACCATCTGTGAAAGAGTAAGAGCAGTGCCACATCAACTGCATGATAGGAGATGAAGAAAGAGTAGTTTCCTAACACCCTATAGCCTCCTAAAGATAAGTACGGACGTCTCCGCACCGATCTGCAAGACTCTATTCGGCTACTCATAACTTGTGAGACCTACGTGAACCTAGTGCTCTGATACCAGGTTGTCACAACCTAATTCTCTTATAGGCCATTATGGCGCCCAGCTCCGCCGCTAGACAAGCCAACTATGAACTAGCCCTGTAATTTCCCTTTTTAACTTTTTACTAAATTTCCACGTAATTAAACTTCCCTTAATCAAAGATTTAAGAAACAACAAGTTTAAATAAGTAAAACGAAAGCGGCTGAGTGCAATCATAACCACAGTAATAATCCAAAAACCACAAGTCTACTAGTGTCTGTGCAAAGACCTAGTGTCACAAGTGTGTGAGCACTAATATATTACACAAAACTCTAGCTACTGTCTGAAATAAAAATAGACAGAATGAATGTAAAGGACAGACTCTAGGTGCTGCAGAACGGCTAAGAAAGCAGCCTACCACTAAATCTTCGGGTAACAGGGATGCGCGCCGGTGTGATCGCCAGATGCACCTGCCTCAAAACCTGCACGGTCAGTGCATAAGTGTAGCGTGAGTACATAAATAATATGTACCTAGTAAGTATCAAGTCTAACCTCGAAGAATTAGTGACGAGGGGTCAACATCGACGATTATTATGGGCTAACAATAATAATATAGAAATTCTAAATAAGCATGGGATATGTAATAATAATAATAACTCGTTAACAAGCAGGAATAAATAATTCTTTCACTATTTAATAAATTCCAAGTAAATACCTGTGATTATAAGCTCACAAGTCACAGAATAATATCAAGTATGATTACTCTCGTCACGTCGTGCGTATGTAGCTCCCACAATTAGAAGCAAAGATTAATTTAAATCACCTTTGGGGTAAATTCTCTCTTACAAGGTTAGGCAAGAGACTTACCTCGTCTCAAAGCTCACTTTCCCACCTCAAATTCACTCCTAAGCCTAAACTTGGTGCCGAACAATCCGAAACTAGTCAATTGTCATATAAATTAATCAATACATGCTCAAAAGTTCATATTCTAACTATTAGAGTGATTACCCAACCCCAATTGAAAGATTCCTAAAATTCATCTCGGGCCCACATGGCGGGTTCTGGAAATTTTCGAAGATAAATGCTACCCATAACCTCACAAACTCAAATATATAAATTTTTACCCAATTTCATTATCATTTTCGTAGTTAAATCCCATTTTTATCAAAACCTAAGGTTTTCATCTAAACTCATAATTTCCATAATTTTACATATTAAAATCTACCCATAATCTATGTATCAAACTCACATTGAGTAGGAATTACTTACCTTCAAAAGCTAGGTTGAAATCCCCCTCATTAAAGCTCTAATATTGCCCAAGAGTGTAATAAATGAGCTCAAAATAGCCTAAGTCCCGATTTAAACAAAGACACAGCCCAGCTGCCCCTTCTTCGCGGACGCGAAAAGGGTCTTGCGTTCGCGAAGGTAAACGGCCCAGGCCTAGAAAACTTGGCCATCGCGAACGTGACCAGAGCCTTGCGAACGCTGAGGCTTACCTGCCTTGCCCTACGCGAACGCGAGGGCACCTTCGCGAATGCGAAGAACAATGGTGCCAGCCCCACCCAAGCTCACCTTACCCATAGTGAACGCGGACCCCATCACGCGAACGCGAAGCATAAAATTCGCCGAGCCCAATTCCTTCATCGCGAACGCGAGGGTCCTTCCACGTTCGTGAAGAAGGAAACCAGAACTGGAAAATCTAGTTTTCCAACTTAGCTCCGAGTGGTTCGAAACACACCCGAGCCATTTAGGACCCTGTAGAAATGCACCTACAAGTCCATAAACATAATACGGACCTGCTCGAGCTCTCGAAACGCATAAAATAATGACGAAACTAAGAATCGCACCCCAAATCTCAATTGAATCAATTTATGAACTTCAAGTTTCCAAATCGCTCCGAATGCGCCGAATCATACAAAGACTACTCGGAATGACACTAAATTTTGCGTGCAAGTCTTAAATCACCATACGAAACTATTCCGCAGCTCAGATCCCAAATAGACCTCGATAACACCAAATCCTACTTCAAACCACATTTAAAGAACTCTAAAACCTCCAATGTGCCAACTTTCAATATTAAGCGCCGAAATGCTCCCGGGTCATCAAACGCCGATCTGAACATACGCCCAAGTCTGAAATTATCATACGAACCTATTGGAACCGTCAAATTCTAATTTCGAGGTCGTTTACTTGAAATGTTGACCAAAGTCAAACTTAGCCTTTTAAAAGCCAAACCAAGAAACCAAGTATTCTGATTCAACCCGAACCCTTTCAAATTCTGAACTAGCCATCCCCGTAAGTCATAAAATAGTTAAAGCACAACATAGAAAGCGAAACAATCGGTCGGGTCGCTACACCGACCTCCTCGAGCACATTGTAAACATGTAATTTTGGACGACTACCAAAGTGAAGGGACAAGCATCTAAAAGCGAAGATGCGAAGCGTAGGACAACCATAGACATGAATTCTGAAAAAGAAATAAAAAGGAAACTCCACAAGTTCAAAAGGAGGATCCAACAAGGAGAAGAAAACATCCGCAAAGTCGAAGGAAAATTAAAAAAAAGGAGGAGAAAAGCTACTCAAATTCAAAGAGGAGGAACACCAATGAAAAGAGAAAACTCCTGCAAAGCAAAAGAAACCTCAAAAGAAACAAAAAATAATCTATGGAAAAGGAAGAAGAACCTCCAACAAGAAGACAAGTTCAAAAGAAGTCAGACAAAAAGAAAGGAACATCGAGCTAAACAAGATCAAGCGCCGAATCATGATTTGAACTTTGAAGACATAGACATAGTGCAGTGCACAAGGAAGGATTAGTCACTCTTTATCCAAAATAAATATCCTACCCATCCCCAAGCCTACATTACAAGCCAATAATAAATCCCTACAAGATCCTATCGCAAGTGTTCTCACATTAGTGGATACTCACATAAAGGTCAAGCATATGGTGTCCTAGTTGCATGCATTGAACATCTTTCTGAGTGTGAGTGTACTTCTCAAAATGTCCTAAAAGTTAAAATACAAAAAATACTTCACTTATGTGTGCAAATTAGGACTTTCTTTGTAACGAGGCACTAGAAATATGAGTTTAGGCTAAATTCAAAACCTTTGATTGAAGAAAGATGAACAAATCTTGTCAAACATAGGTATACATGAGGTACCACTCGAAGCTATAGGAATTACCCATCAGTTGATCTCGATTTGCTGGAAAGTATATGGTGGAAATTCTTATGCACAAAACTAATTGTTGGTACCAACAAAAGTCAAGTCAAAAATGATGATTGATTAATAAATCACAGTATTTCTTTACATTATTCTCTACAAAAAGCTACAAACAACAGAAAATATAGAAAACAAAAAGAGTAAAGTTTTGTTGACAATAGAGTTAGGTTTTGCTCTAACATAACTACGCCCGACCTGATTTACCATGGGGGGATACGTAGACAACCCACGTAGCGTCCGGTCCCACTCTTCTAATAGAAAACCAAAAATCATTTCTATATATTCAGATTCAGTCATCTTTTGCAATCGAACTACATTTTGACTTGATTCCATTCAGATATGTAGCGTCTAAGTCAGACCCGACCATATCATTTAAAAATTCTATCATTTTGCATAATAACAAAATTCTCTTCATCAATTTTCTTACATAAAAAACAAAAAAAATAAAAAATAGCTTATTACTTTTCCAGGCGCCCTCCTGATCAATGGACATTTCATTCCAAGTTCAATTTTACAAGTGTCCACCTTCCAATACGGGTATTTTAGATATAAATGCTCCAATATCGCATCAAAACCATAACTATCAGCCGGTTTTACATTCAAGGGCTCCGATATCGCTTTGGACCGGTACACAGCTTGAATTGCCCTTTTACATTCAACTGCTCCGATATCGCTTCGGATCGGTATATAACCCGGATTTCCTTTTTTTACATTCAAGTGCTCCAATCACCTTGCGCCGGTATTCATCCTGAATTTTAATAATCCAAGTGCTTTGATCACTTCGAACCGGCATACAACCCAGATTTCCTTCAAAAATCCTAAATGATCCATATCTAGCCCGGATCTCTTTCGAATTAGAATTCCAACCTCGGACCCTATTGCATTTAAAAACTCACATATTCATATTTGTCAAATCAGACAGAAGCATAGTACCCACTTCGTTAACTCTACTGATCAAAGAGGTGACACAACGTGGAATTATTTTCTATCAAATAAACTGGGGCAGATTTTGAGGACGGACGTCGAGCTTTCCAACAGCAACCAGTGACATGTCCCCAAGTATCATTGTTACGTCCCATTGACATGTGGTGTATAGGTAATCCGAACCCTCATAGTCACAATAAACCCAATGTCATCACAGCTTGATGCTGGGGCAACTTTCAAAATCAAAAATCAAAAATCATCCCATTGCGTTTTTGAACTACAACCGGCCTGATTCTCGTTACATCTGGGATATGTGGGAAAACTCAACACAGAGCCCAGTCGTACCCACATCAAAGTCCATCAATAAATTCATCCATTATCCAACATCCATGTCCCAGTGTCACCACAATCTGACGCTGGGGTAATCTTGGAAGATATGTCGAGATCACACGAACCTTCTCGTCTTCGAACATTTGTCTTCCATCCCATGAGGCTACAATTCATAAGTAGCACTCAGTTGCATTCCAGAGCTACACGCGACCTGATTCTCATGCAACCCGAGATATGTAGGAAACTCATAAACCAGAGTTCGTTCAAAATATTCTAAATCGCCCCATACCCACTCTATCGTGTTGAGGTCAACATTGAGTATGGTGTCAATTTCTTTGCCCAAAAACTCTTGCATCATCTCCCGTCAAAGAGGGGCCGCTGTTGACATTTAATTTTTGCCCTTCGTATTTAAAAATTAACTTTTGCAGGCTTCCTAATTAAAAAATGATGAAATATAGTATTTTGCACATTATTTAGCTCTTATGCCATTTATTGATGATTATTATTATTTTTATAAAGTATAGAAATTTTTATCATTTTATTGCAATTAGTTAAATACTATCATTTTGTGCATTTTTCTATATTTTTAATAACTTATTAATAATTGTCCTATTATCCAAATATTAGTGTAATGACCCAAACAGTCATTTTGAGCATATGCATTCCGTTCAGCTATTTGAAGTCTTGAGCAGCATCATATGATGTAGTGTGACTTGTGTGAATTATCAGTTTTGCTTTTCAGGTTATTCGGAATTGTTATGGAAGAATGAATTTTATGATTGAAGCTTTAAAGTTGGAAGAGTTGACCAAGTTTGACTTTTTAGTATTTGACCTCGGTTCAGAGTTTTGATGGTTCCATTAGGTCCGGATGGTAATTTTTTGACTCAGGCATATGCCAGATTTGCATTTGGATATTTCTAGAAGGTTTCAGCGCTACTTGGAGAAAGTTGAAAATTTGAAGGTTTGGAAAGTTCATAAATTTGACTGAGAGTTGACTTTGTTGGTATCGGGTTCGGATTATGGTTCCAGGATTTGGAATAGCTTCGTTATGTCATTTTGGACTTGTGTGCAAAATTTGAGCTCATTCGGGGTTGATTTGATATGTTTCGGCGAGCGTTTTAGAAGTTGAAAGTTCAAAGTTCATTGAAGTTTGAAATGAGGTGCGATTTATCATTTTGATGTTGTTAGGTGTTATTTGAGGCCTCGAGTAGGTACACGTTATGTTGTAGGACTTTTTGGTATATTCGCACAGGGTCCCGAGTGGCCCGGATGAGTTTTGGACGGGTTCGGATCATTTTGTCGCATGTTGCAATTGGCTGAGGCTACTAGTTATGGTGTAGCCGCATCTGTGGAATATTGGTCGCAGTAGCAACTTCGCAGATGCGGGGTTATCTTCGCAGAAGTAAAAAGGGGCAACTGGGCGTGAAGGTTGCAGGTGCAGGTGCATAGGCGCAGAAGTGCGAACGCAGAAGCGGGAAATAGATCGCAGAAGTGATGGCTGCAGGCTTCAGAGATTCTTCACATAAGCAAAATTTATACCATAGAAGCTGAGGTCGCAGATGCGATGATATGATCGCATATGTAATGAAGCCTGGGCAAAACTATATTTCGAGACTTGGTTGTTTTCTTTTCACATTTTAGGGATTTTGGAGCTCGGTTTGAGCGACCTTGGAGAGGAATTTCACAACACGAATTGGGGTAGGCATTCCTAACTCGGTTTTGATTTTATTTCACGAATCTATCTTCTTTTTTGCTATTTGATCGAGGATTTCAAGAGAGAAATTGGGGTTTTTGTCTAAAGTTTCATAAAGTGAATTTTTGAGTTTTGACATCGATTCGGAGTCGGATTTGAGTGAAACTACTATGGTTGGACTTGTAATCGAATGGGTTGTTGGATTTTATACGTTTTGATGAGTTCCGAGCTGCGGGCCCGGGTTTGACTTGGGTGACTTTTGGCTTATGATTAAAGATTCGACTTTTAACGATCGGGTTTGTTTCCTTTGGCATTAATTGAAGTATTTGAGTTACATTTGGCTAGTTTCGAGATATTCAGAGGTGGGTAACGAGATGGCATTTTTGGAGTATCGTTTGGCTTGCTCGATATTGAATTTGGCTTGTTCGAGTAACACTTCTAAACTTGGTGCTGAGGGTATGAACCCCTGAATATACGTGATATGTGTTGGTGTTGAGGTGACTCACATGCTAGGTGACGGGCGTGTGGGCGTGTACATGAGTGACTTGTGACTCGGTTATTTTTATGGTACTCTGTAGTTACCTAAGCTTATTTATATATGTGAAATCTCTAAATGCTAGAGTAAGTGAGCTGTGATCCATGTAGAAACCATGTCTAGGCTATATGCTTATCCTGTTGGGACCCTCTGAGGTCGTTTTTTTTGTTTAGTTATTTGCTTACATTGCAATTACATACTCAGTCATACGCATTCATTTGCATATCATATCTCAGTCTCTGTTACCATTTATTGATACATCACATCATCATTTTGGGGCTGATTTTCATGACATTGTGAGCCCGAGAGACTGGAGAGATCGATGAATGAGTGAGGCCGAGGGCCTATTTGTGAGTGACATTATGGGATCGGGCTGCCCGCTGTAGTAGGTGTTATTGATTTATGCCAGGATTTGGCTTGTTATAGTGCTTGGGCTGGATCTACCCCTCCGGAGTCTGCACACCCATAGTGAACGTTGTTGCTATTGATTCATTTGTATTTGGGCTGGATCTGCCCTAGATTCATTTGCATTTGGGTTGGATCTGCCCTGGATTTGTTTGCATTTGGGCTGGATCTACGCTGAATATATTTTTATTTGGGCTGGATCTTCCCTGGATTTATTTGCATTTGAGATCGATCTGCCCTGGATCTATTTGCATTTGGGCTGGATCTGCCCTGTGGAGTACTGAGTGTGAGTGCCGAGTGTGAGTGCTGAGTGACTGTGAGGATTGAGTGATTGGGAGGACTGAGTGCATTGATACTCCAGGCGTATGCACATGGCTTTATCATCGCATTGTATTATAGTTGGAAGGCATACTTGACATACATGCATAGAGATGCATTTCCTCATGATGTACAGTATAGTGACACTCATGACATTCACATGTGTATTAACATGTACGCATAGAGATGTACTTTCCTCATGCCATCTGATAATGATTCTTCTTAACTGTTGTTGAATGTTTTTTGGACAAATCACAGTTTTACAAACTTACTCATATTTTGGTGATTTCGGTAAAAGATTTGGATTTTCACTGATATACTTGAAAAGCATGCCTACTTTCTAGAACTGTGAATGAGCTGAGTATTAAATCTCTGAGTTACTTCTTTTATCACTTTTATCATGTTGTTGTGAACTGTTGTTGGCTATTGGTGTTGGACTCCGACCTTTGTTCCAGCTTGTCACTACTTTCAATCTAAGGTTAGGTTTGTTACTTATTGAGTACATGGGGTTGGTTGTACTCATACTACACTTCTACACCTTGGGTGCAGATGTTGGATGCTGATGTTACTGTGTACCGCGGGAGCTGGATTTGAAGATGTACCTGCGTTCCGGTCATAGCTGCCTCTTGATCTTGGTAGCTTTAGAATTTTAATATGTTCATGTATAATTTCAAACAGATGATGTACCTTATTTTATACCAGCTTTGTAACTTCTATATCTTAGAAGCTCATGCTTTGTACTACAAGTCCTTGGGAAATGTATAAAGGTTCAGTTATTTTATCATTCACTTGTCTTAATAAATCTCATTAAATTGGATAGTTATTAATTGGCTTACCTAGCGGGTTGGGTAGGTGCCGTCACGAAGGGTTGAGTATTGGGTCGTGACAAGTTGGTATCAGAGCTCTAGGTTCATAGGTTCTATGAGTCATGAGCAAGTGTCCAGTAGGGTCTTGCGGATCGGTGTGATGTCGTCCATACCTATCTTCGAGAGGCTACGAAGCATTTAGGATAAACTTCCCATCTTTCATTCCTTATTGTGCGGCAGTGATTCAGCCTGAATCGTAACTCTTAGAATTCCTTCCACACATTCGTATGCGCGTGTGAGCGCTCGGTATCAATTGTGCATCGGCGGCTTTTGATTCCATGGATGAGGTGCGAGATGTGATTTTGGTGTGCTGATGATGGGCCAGTCTGGAAGACATGAGGCCGGGTTTTAACTGCAGCTTGAGCACGAGGATTTCAGTTGAGTGAGCACATGCTTTTGGACTTATAAGTCCAGTAGTGTCCCTATTAGTGGAATTTATGGCTCGATGAGTGGTTGGATGGCTATATGATGAGTATGATGTGACCGCGGGATGTGTTCAGATTATTTGGATGTGACGAGAATAGTTTTCTTGAGATATAAAAAGGACTATAGGGTGCTTGATTTCTGTTTTGAGGTGACGTATAGTCTCGAGTTATGAGTGTATTGAAGGATCTTTCATGTTGTTTAATTGTAGAACGAAGTAGATTTTCATGTCTTGTTGATGAGTTCAGACTCGGGAAGATTAGGGACTACATATTAGTCGTGGCTATGAAAGCGTATACAGAGATGTCAGTTTGAGACTAAGTAGGAGGGTTATCACCTGGGGGGTAACCTACAGATATGTGATCCATATGATGTTGTGTGGAGGCTCTCTTTCCTATCAGTGGGTTATATTTGTGCGATTTGAGTTTGGATCGGTTGTAATAGTTGACCTGACCATCACGAGGATGAATGTGAGCTTAGCAGATGATCTGAAGTATTATATGGTTTGTGTTACACAAGCTTATGAAGAATTTAGTTGAATCTCCTTGTGGTATTATGGTAGTAATGGGGTATGGTTATTGTAAGTTATTAGATGTTATTCCATGGCTTTAACCAAGTGGGGGAGTCTGGTATCGATGATTTGATTGCATGGTTACGTGTTGTATTGATTTTGGTCTGAAACATACTTGTGGATCGGTTATGACTTGCAGAGTCTGGTTTGGAGGATGACTTAAGTAAGGAAATTTCTGTATATATGGTGTATCACAATTTATGGGTATATGGAATAATTTGAATGGTAATCGTGAGAGATGTAGTGCGCATGGAGTAGGAATTCACTCTGTTGCTTAGAAGTGTGGATTACTTCTTTAGGTGTTATTGTGCTAATAGGGCACAAGTCGTTCAGCCCATTTGGGTGGTACAATTGAGATTTGATGTAGAGTAGTTGAATCTCGAGAAGGTTCTAATGGATTCAAGATTTATACGTAACAATTAAGAATTTATTCAGATTTGTATATGGTAAGATCTGGGATCTGCATTGGATGGTGTCGAGATTCACGGAATTTCTGCACCACTATGGATTATATATTTCAGTATTAGGAAGGTAAAGGAAATAATTTTAGGTTCATATAAGATCTCTTCAGAGTGGGTGTCTTGATTATGGTACTTTGGGGTGCTAAGAGGGAATACAATGGCTTATGGGCCTTAGGGCGGTGTGGTTTTATGGTAGGGTCTCGTGCGGTGAATTTTTGTTGAGGATCGTGGTGTTCTAGCAAAGAAAAGTGTCAACTTGAGGGTAATTCGAAAGGAACTCGGAGAAATAGGTCAGCTTGGTAGTAGCTTAGATGAGCACGGTAATAAATATGATCGGTTCTTCGGGTACTTATGATGTAGTGAGTCTCTACAGGTGTTTTGGGGCAATACTCTTGGGTTTAGCGATGTACGTGGCTTGGCTGAGTTAGAGAAATTCAGTTATGATGGTTTAGTAATGTGCAAATAGGTTTCGGAGAGGATGGTTTCTACCACGGTTTGAGATGGATATTTCCTACTGGCATGAGGAGCATGTTACGTATTGTCATTTTCTCCTGGATGGGATCAAGCGGCAGGTTTCTGACTGATCGGGTATGTATTTTGCTGGTGACTCAAAGTTGATTATGAGATTCTCGTACTTTTCATATGATGGCATGATGGATGCGGTGTGTTGTGTGGGATTGAGATTTGCATGTGCAAGATCACGATTCAGTTTTGCAGTGAAGGTCATGAATTCTTAGGCAACATGGACGGTTTCAGATGACAAGATGAATGATATTATTACTTGGAATAGCCTGAGGATAGTGTAAATTCAAAAATAGTGCACTGAGTTTTGACCTACGGATGCTTCGTTGGTATTGCGGTACTCACTGGGCTGTTGTTGTTGTTGCCTGGTTGATCGACTGCTGATGTTTAGATTTCGCTATGTGGTATGAATGAATTATAGAAGTATTCCTCATGGGATGATCGTGCATGAGAGATGTGTTAGACATTTGAGTGCTTGAGTTGGAATCAGTTATGGCGATTCATGTGCTCTAGGGATTTTGAGTTCTTAGAAGCAGATTGTTTCATGGTTTTGTGCTGTGAAGATGTGGCCAAAGTTAGCTGGATGATAGAATGTGTTATGGTTAGATCATTGTGGACTTCTGGAGGGATTATTTATCTATTTGTGGATGACCAGGATTGATTTGGAGGCTCATTCGTAGGCCTAATGAGGATGCGTATCCTACACGAGGTCGGATTTGTTGACTCGGCACCGTTATTGTAGAGAGGTTTGTCTTTCGTTGGAATTGATCTTATGCGTATCTGATGTGCTATATGTAATACTCTTTTACGCTCTTAAGGATTGTAATTTGTTGGTTAAATGCACACATGGTGCAGTTCTATTTGGGCCTAATAGCGACTTCGTGTGATTTGGTGATTGGGGGTGGAGTGGTTGATTACACCTTGGCTACGGTCCTTTCGGGTTGTGGTATACTGTATTGTTTGCTTCTTCGTGGTTATGGCCATGCACTTTGTGTACCTGATGTCAAATTTCATGTGGTTGTTGACTTGGTGCATTGTAGCTTGAGCTATTTCATAAGAACCAGTGTTTGGATGGGGTCACACATTGCAGCGGAGTTAAGTGGAGATATGATCCTTTGTGATTGATTTGTGTTTCTTGGTTCTACTATGTATGATGGGCTCATAGCATTGCAATAGTGGTGGTACTTTTTGAGTTCGGGATGGTTCTCTCCTTTGAGTCATTTTTTCCATGATAGACTACATTTGGGTTGTTGCTTATTGGTGCAAGGATTGCATAGGTTGTGGCTTTAGGTTGTATTGATGTGGCATGCACTAGAGTGGTTGTGTGATGAGATGAGGTCATTCGACCTAGGATGGATACTATCGGATTTGATTAAAACATGTACGGAGGAATAATATCAGAAGTCGACTTAGGATTTCGCTTAAGTTCTTGTCAGACGAGAGGGAACTACATGACTGGTTGATCTGATAAACTGGTTATAAGTTTCTGCATGTTTCTTTCATCATCGGCAGTGTATGAAGGTTTTAGAACGAGGTTTCGTTTGATATGAGGTTTATTACCGGTACCGAGTTTGTTTTGAGCAGGTATTATGGTAAAAAATTATTGCTACGAGTACGTGAGTTATGCGGTATATCATGTGATTACATCTTGGGTTATGGTTCTGGCTTGGTACAACTTGTTCAGACTTATACAGTGTGTAGATGCTAGATTCGGGTCTTATGGAAATTTCGGATGCTAGAAATTGGATTCTGTGGTTTATGGGCTAAGGTTGAAGTAATGACCTTCAGTTATGTTGTGTTGTCGGGCCTATATGGAATTGGGTGACGTAGGATCACCCCCGGGTATGTGCATGGTAAGGTTACATGGCGGTTTGATGGCTTTGGAACGAATCTTGGCACATTTGAGGACGAACGTATGTTTAAGTGAGGGAGAGTGTAACGACCCAGCCGATCGTTTTGAACATATGCATTTCGTTCAGCTATTTGAAGTCTTGAGCGCCATCGTATGATGTATTATGACTTGTATGAATCATCGATTTTGGTTCTATGGTTATTCGGAATTAATTTGGAAGAGTGAATTTCATGATTGAAGCTTTAAAGATGGAAGAGTTGACCAAGTTTGACTTTTTAATATTTGACCTCAGTTTGGAGTTTGATGGCTCCGTTAGGTCCGAATGGTGCTTTTGGACTCGGGTGTATACTGGATTCGCATTTGGATATTTGTAGAAGGTTTCGGCACTACTTGGCGAAAGTTGAAAATTTTAAAGTTTAGAAAGTTCATAAGTTTGACCAAGAGTTGACTTTGATGATATTGGGTTCAGATTGTGGCTCGGGAATTGGAATAGCTTCGTTATGTCGTTTGGGACTTGTGTGCAAAATTTGAGTTTTTTCTGGATTGATTTGATATGTTTCGGCGCAAGTTTTGGAAGTTGAGAGTTAAAAGTTCATTAAGTTTGAATTGTGGTGCGATCCGTAGTTTCGATGTTATTAGGTGCGATTTGAGGCCTCGAGTAGGTTCACGATATGTTATACGACTTGTTGGTATATTCAAACGGGGTCCCGAGTGGCCCGTATGAGTTTCGGATGAGGTTCAGATCATTTTGTCACATGTTGCAATTGGCTGAGGCTGCTGGTTCTAGTGTAGCCACATCTGCGAAATATTGGTCATAGAAGCGACTTCGCAGATGTGGGGTTATCTTCGCAGAAGCGAAAATGGGCAGCTGGGCATGAAGATCTCAGGTGCGGGTGTATGGGCACATCTGCGTGACCGCATATGCGGTTTGATATGCGCAGAAGTGCGACCGCAAAAGCGGGAAGTAGATCGCATATGTGATGGCTGTTGGGTTCAGAGATTCTTCGCAAAAGCAAAATTTGTACCGCAGATGCGACGATATGATTGCATATGCGATGAAGCCCGGGCAGAACTATATTTCGAGACTTGGTCGTTTTCTTTTCACATTTTTGGGATTTTGGAGCTCGGTTTAGGCGACCATGGAGAGGAATTTCACAACACAAATTGGGGTAAGCATTCTTAACTCGGTTTTGATTTTATTTCACGAATCTATCTTCATTTATGGCATTTGATTGTGGATTTCAACAGAGAAATTGGGGGTTTTTGTCTAAAGTTTCATAGAGTGAATTTTTGAATTTTGAACATGGATTCGGAGTCGGATTTGAGTGAAACTAGTATGGTTGGACTCGTAATCGAATATGTTATCGGATTTTGTAAGTTTTGTCAGGTTCCGAGGTGCAGGCCCGGGTTTGACTTTTAGGTGATTTGGGGCTTTTGATTAAAGATTTGACCTTTAACGATCGAGTTTGTTCCCTTTGGCATTAATTGATGTATTTGAGTTGCTTTTGGCTAATTTCGAGCCGTTCGGAGATCGATACACACGAGATGGCTTTTTTGGAGTATCCTTTGGCTAGCTCGGTATTAGACTTGGCTTGTTTGAGGTAAGTAACACTTCTACATTTTGTGCTGAGGGTATGAATCCCTGAATATACGTGATATGTGTTGGTGTTGAGATAACTCACATGCTAGGTAATGGGCGTGTGGGCGTGTGGGTGTGCACCGTGTGAATTGGGACTCGATTATTTCTGTGGTAATGTGTAGTTACCTAAGTTTATTTGTATCTATGAAATCCCTAC
Organism: Nicotiana obtusifolia; assembly: GCA_002018475.1. Taxonomy (NCBI): domain Eukaryota; kingdom Viridiplantae; phylum Streptophyta; class Magnoliopsida; order Solanales; family Solanaceae; genus Nicotiana; species Nicotiana obtusifolia. The sequence goes on from MCJB01001936.1 coordinate 113,470, forward strand.
GTGCTAGAGTACGTGAGCTGTGATCCATGTTAGAAGCCATGTATAGCCTATATGCTTATCTTGTTGGGACCCACCGAGGTCATTTCTGTTAATGAGTTATTTGCTTACATTGTAATTACATACTCAGTCATACGCATTCATTTACATATCATATCTCAGTCTCTGTTACCATTTATTGATACATCACAACATCATTTTGGGGATGATTTTCATGACATTGTGAACCCGAGGGACTAGAGAGATTGATGACTAAGTGAGGCTGAGGGCCTGTTTGTGAGTGACATTATGGGATCGGGCTGCACGCCGCAGCATGCTTTAATGATTTATGCCATGATTTGACTTATTATAGCGCTTAGGTTGGATCTGCCCCTCAAGAGTCTGGACACCCACAGTGAGCGCAGTTGCTATTGATTCATTTGCATGTAGGCTGGATCTGCCCTGGATTCATTTGTATTTGGGCTAGATCTGCCCTGGATTTATTTGTATTTGAGCTGGATCTGCCCTGGATTTATTTGCATTTAGGCTAGATCTGTCCTGGATTTGTTTGCATTTGGGCTAGATCTACCCTGGATTTATTTTGCATTTGGGCTAGATCTGCCCTGTATATTACTGAGTGCGAGTGCCGAGTGTGAGTGCTGAGTTACTGTGTGGATTGAGTGATTGGGAGGACTGAATGCATTGATACTCCGAGAGTATACACATGGCTTTATCATCGCATTGTACTACAGTTGGGATGCATACTTGATATACAGGCATAGAGATGCATTTCCTCATGTTATACAGTATAGTGACACTAATGACATTCACATGCGCATTGATATGTAGGTATAGAGATGTACTTTCCTCATGCCATCTGATAATGAGACATCTTAACTGTTATTGAATGTTTTTAGGACAAATCACAGTTTTACAAACTTACCCATATTTTGGTGATTTCGGTAAAAGATTTGGATTTTCACTGATATACTTGAAAAGCATGCCTGCTTTTCGGAACTATGAATGAGCTGAGCATTACATATCTGAGTTACTTCTTAAATCACTTTTATCATGTTGTTGTGAACTGTTGTTGGCTATTGATGTTGGACTTCGACCTTTAATCCGGCTCATCTCTACCTTCAACCAAATGTTAGGTTTGTTTCTTATTGACTACACGGGGTCGGTTGTACTCATACCACACTTTTGCACCTTGCGTGCAGATATTGGATGTTGATGTTGCTGTGTATGGCGGAAGATGGATTTGAAGATGTACCTGCGTTCCAGTCATAGCTGCCTTTTTGTCTTGGTAGCTTTAGAATTTTAATCTATTCATGTACATTTCAAATAGATGATGTACCTTATTTCATACCAGCTTTGTAAATTCTAAATCTTAGAAGATCATGATTTGTACTACCAGTCCTTGGAAATGTATAAAGGTTCAGTTATTTTATCATTCACTTGTCTCAATAAATCTCATTAAATTGGATAGTTGTTAATTGACTTAACTAGCGGGTTGGGTAGGTACCATCACGACAGATTGAGTTTTGAGTCGTGCCAATTAGAATATTCTATCAGTTTATTGTCCTTCAAAAAATAAATAATAATCACTATGTCATTGTTGTAGTTACATTTTAAATAAATACTCAAGATTTTATAATTAAATAATTATTTTTAAATTCATAGCACAATATATTAATTACTTGAATGGAAGTATAATTAATTTCAAAACACGGATCAAGCCCGATAAAATTTAACATCCCCTCATCATCCGATGTGACAAGACATTTGATGTGACTAGACATTAACATGACATGACATCGATGTGACTTGACCTTCTTTCATTTTTTATCATATATTATGTTTCATATTTTTACCTTTTTTTTATTTCAAGTCTTGGTCCCTAAGTTTTCTACCCCACACCCACATTTTATGTTTTTACCTACAATACACTACACAACACACACACTTGGGGGCTTTTAATTATAGGTGACAAATGTGTTTTAAAATTGAGTTGGAGTAACTCTAGTTTTTTTAATTGAGTAGGGGTGATAAACTTTGGATTAGTGATTAGGGAGGTTTGACTCACCCCAAAGTTATCTTTTTAACACTTTAGCCAAGAGCTTTTAGTGTAGCTATTTTAAACTCAAGTTTTATTTTTAACACTTTGACCCAACTCACATAAACCCTATTGGGGGAAAAGCGCGCCAAATATTACCCGCTCCTGCGCCGTTTCCACCATTTTTGCCTCTGTTTTTTTGCTTCGTTTCTTCTTCTTGTTGCTTCTTCTTCTTCTTATTTTGCTACTCATTTCTTCTTCTTCGTCTTCTACATCTACAGATTCTCTTCTTGTTCTTGTTCTTCTTGACTGATTTTTGCTCAAGAAAGAAAAAAACAAGACCACCTGATTTTGCAATTTTGTTGACTGGATTTCATTCGTGTAGCAGTGGGAATTACTTCACAACTCATTCCATTGTTCTTCTTGTTCTTCTTCTTCGTCCGCCATTATTGCTCAAGAAAGAAAAAAACGTGACCACCCGATTTTATAATTTTTGACTGGATTTTGTTGCTGCAGCACTGGCAATTACTTGGGAGTGGTGGTTTTCGCTCATTTCGTAAGTACCACAATGCTGTTTTATTTCGATTTTTCACCTGAGTATAAATCTACTGATTTTCCAACAACTTACAGTAGCTGTTGTAGTTGTTGCAACGTGCGATGTGGTTGTTGCAACTTCTACAACAGATTATGAAGTTGTTGGAGTCAGCTTCAGTTTTTGTCTGAAACAGAACCCAAAAAACTGAAGCCATGTCCAACAGATTATTGACTTGCTTCAACAAATGTATTACTTGTTGAAGCAAGTGTACTACTTGTTGCAACAACTCATCAATCTGTTGGACATCTTCAATAGTTTGAAACATTACCCTAAAAAAACTAAAGCTGGTTCCAACAGATTAGTGAGTTGTTTCAACAAGTAGTACACTTGTTGCAACAAGTAATACACTTGTTGCAACAACTCGACAATCTGTTGGACATCTTCAACAGTCTGAAACATTACCCCAGAAAAACTAAAGTTGATTCCAACAACAAGTAATACACTTGTTGAAACAACTCGACAATCTGTTGGACATCTTCAACAGTCTGAAGCATTATCNTTGCACCTTGCGTGCAGATATTGGATGTTGATGTTGCTGTGTATGGCGGAAGATGGATTTGAAGATGTACCTGCGTTCCAGTCATAGCTGCCTTTTTGTCTTGGTAGCTTTAGAATTTTAATCTATTCATGTACATTTCAAATAGATGATGTACCTTATTTCATACCAGCTTTGTAAATTCTAAATCTTAGAAGATCATGATTTGTACTACCAGTCCTTGGAAATGTATAAAGGTTCAGTTATTTTATCATTCACTTGTCTCAATAAATCTCATTAAATTGGATAGTTGTTAATTGACTTAACTAGCGGGTTGGGTAGGTACCATCACGACAGATTGAGTTTTGAGTCGTGCCAATTAGAATATTCTATCAGTTTATTGTCCTTCAAAAAATAAATAATAATCACTATGTCATTGTTGTAGTTACATTTTAAATAAATACTCAAGATTTTATAATTAAATAATTATTTTTAAATTCATAGCACAATATATTAATTACTTGAATGGAAGTATAATTAATTTCAAAACACGGATCAAGCCCGATAAAATTTAACATCCCCTCATCATCCGATGTGACAAGACATTTGATGTGACTAGACATTAACATGACATGACATCGATGTGACTTGACCTTCTTTCATTTTTTATCATATATTATGTTTCATATTTTTACCTTTTTTTTATTTCAAGTCTTGGTCCCTAAGTTTTCTACCCCACACCCACATTTTATGTTTTTACCTACAATACACTACACAACACACACACTTGGGGGCTTTTAATTATAGGTGACAAATGTGTTTTAAAATTGAGTTGGAGTAACTCTAGTTTTTTTAATTGAGTAGGGGTGATAAACTTTGGATTAGTGATTAGGGAGGTTTGACTCATCCCAAAGTTATCTTTTTAACACTTTAGCCCAGAGCTTTTAGTGTAGCTATTTTAAACTCAAGTTTTATTTTTAACACTTTGACCCAACCCACATAAACCCTACTGGGGGAAAAGCGCGCCAAATATTACCCGCTCCTGCGCCGTTTCCACCATTTTTGCCTCTGTTTTTTTGCTTCGTTTCTTCTTCTTGTTGCTTCTTCTTCTTCTTATTTTGCTACTCGTTTCTTCTTCTTCGTCTTCTACATCTACAGATTCTTCTTCTTGTTCTCTTTCTTCTTGACTGATTTTTGCTCAAGAAAGAAAAAAACAAGACCACCTGATTTTGCAATTTTGTTGACTGGATTTCATTCGTGTAGCAGTGGTAATTACTTCACAACTCATTCCATTGTTCTTCTTGTTCTTGTTCTTGTTCTTCTTCTTCGTCCGCCATTATTGCTCAAGAAAGAAAAAAACGTGACCACCCGATTTTGTAATTTTTTGACTGGATTTTATTGCTGCAGCACTGGCAATTACTTGGGAGTGGTGGTTTTCGCTCATTTGGTAAGTACCACAATGCTGTTTTATTTCGATTTTTCACCTGAGTATAAATCTACTGATTTTCCAACAACTTACAGTAGCTGTTGTAATTGTTGCAACGTGCAATGTGGTTGTTGCAACTTCTACAACAGATTATGAAGTTGTTGGAGTCAGCTTCAGTTTTTGTCTGAAACAGAACCCAAAAAACTGAAGCCATGTCCAACAGATTATTGACTTGCTTCAACAAATGTATTACTTGTTGAAGCAAGTGTACTACTTGTTGCAACAACTCATCAATCTGTTGGACATCTTCAATAGTCTGAAACATTACCCCAAAAAAACTAAAGCTGGTTCCAACAGATTAGTGAGTTGTTGCAACAAGTAGTACACTTGTTGCAACAAGTAATA
>MCJB01001937.1:0-13649 GCA_002018475.1 Nicotiana obtusifolia
TGAGCCGTTGGATCAGCTGGGATCAACGACTCAGATCTGAACTTAAGCAAACAACGTCATTTCGGGTAAAGGGGTAGTTGGGGTCTGGGCTGGTCCGGTCCTCCTTGTTTTGGGCTCGTTTAATTTAAATTAACAGCCCAGTCCGATTTTCTTTTTCTCTTTTGTTTTATTTTTTCAATTTCTTGTGTTTTAAATTTTCTCTTTTATTTTTAAAACTAAGCATCCTAATAATTAAAAATCCTAAATTACCCAAATGTGAATATAAGCTACTTAACTAATTATAAAAATTATAATAACACTTAATTCTAAGAATTAAAGCTTAAAGATTAAGAAAAATGTAAAAAATGAACTATTTTCATGATTTTCTAATTTTTATAAAACAAATAATTACTAATTTAATTCTAAAATGTAAAAACAAATCCTAAATGCAATGCATGATATTTTTTGGTATTTTCATGATTTAATCAAAAATTAAACAAACAAGAAAATGTGGACAATTAAAATCTACTAAAATTCTTTAAAATGGCGAATAATAATTAATTAATTAATTAAAAAAATCTATTTTGATTTCTATAGGAGTATTCTGAGTGTGGCAAAAATTAAGGGCTCACAGATCAGCTTCAGGGTGCCACGGTGTTCTCTAAGATCGACTTGCGTTCAGGCTATCATCAATTGATGATTCGGGAACCAGATATCCCGAAGACTGCTTTCAGGACTCGTATGGTCATTACGAGTTCCTTGTGATATCTTTTGGGCTGACCAACGCCCCAGCAACATTCATGCACTTGATGAACAGTGTATTTCAGCCCTATCTTGACTCCTTCGTCATTGTCTTTATTGACGACATTCTGGTGTACTGTCGGAGCTAGGAGGATCATGAGCAGCACCTGAGGACTGTGCTCCAGACCTTGAGAGAAGAGAAGTTTTGTGCAAAATTTTCGAAGTGTGATTTCTAGCTAGCTTCAATGGCATTTTTCGACCATGTGGTATCGAGTGAGGGGATCAAGTTAGATCCCAAGAAGATTAAAGTAGCGCAGAGTTGGCCCAGACCATCCTCAGCTACGAAGATCTAGAGTTTTTTTTTTGACTTGGCAGGGTATTACCATCAATTTGTAGAGGTTCTCGTCTGTTGCAGCACCTATGACCAGATTGACCCAGAAGGGTGCTCCGTTCAGGTGGGCCGAGGATTGCGAGGAGAGCTTTCAAAAGCTCAAGACTGCTTTGACTACAACCCCAGTATTGGTGTTGCCTACTGGTTCAGGATCCTATACGGTATATTGTGATGCATCGCACATTGGTCTCGGCGCGGTGTTAATGCAGGACAGTAGGGTGATTGCCTACGCGTCTAGACAGTTGAAGGTGCATAAGAAGAACTATCCTGTCCACGACCTCGAGTTAGAAACTATTGTTCATGCCTTGAAGATCTTGCGGCACTATTTGTATGGTGTCCCTTTTGAGGTTTTCACCGATCACCGGAGTCTACAGCATCTGTTTAAACAGAAGGATCTTAACTTGCGGCATCGGAGATGGTTGGAGTTGCTTAAGGATTATGACATCACCATCCTCTATCATCTTGAAAAGACCAATGTAGTGGCCGATGCCTTGGGTCGCAATCCAAAAAGATTGGGGAGTTTAGCAGAGAGACCTTTAGCCTTGGATGTCCAGGCCTTGGCCAACCAGTTTCTCAGATTGGATGTTTCCGAGCCGAGCAGAGTTTTGGCTTTTGTGGTTTCTCGGTCTTCTATATATGATCGCATCAGAGGACGCCAGTATGATGACCCTCATTTGCTTGTTCTTAAGGACACAGTTCAGCACGGTGATGATGTTACTATTGGGGATGATGGGATATTGAGGATACATGATCGGATTTGTGTGCCTAATGTGGACGGGCTACGTGGGTTGATTCTTGAGGAGGACCACAATTCGCGGTATCCCATTCATCCTGGTGCCGCGAAGATGTATCAGGACTTAAGGCAACATTATTGGTGGAGAAGAATGAAGAAGGATATAGTAGGGTTTGTAGCTCGGTGCCTCAACTGTCAGCAGGTAAAGTATGAGCATCATAGACCGGGTGGATTGCTTCAGAGGTTAGAGATTCCAGAGTGGAAATGGGAGTGGATTAGTAGTTGGGCTCCCACGGACTTTGAGGAAGTTCGATGCTATTTGGGTGATTGTGGATCGGCTGACCAAGTCTGCGCACTTCATTCCAGTCGGGACTACTTATACTTCAGAGTGGTTGGCTGAGATTTACATCTGAGAGATTGTTCGCCTCCACGGCGTGCCAGTGTCCATCATTTCAGATCGGGGCACGCAGTTTACATTGCAGTTTTGGAGAGCCGTACAGTAAGAGTTGGGTACCCAGGTTGAGTCGAGCACAACATTTCACCCTCAGACGGACGGACAGTCTGAGCGCACTATTCAGATATTGGAGGATAAGCTACGCGCTTGTGTCATTGATTTTGGGGGTTCTTGGGATCAGTTTCTATCACTCGTGGAGTTTTCCTACAACAACAACAACTAGTCAAGCATTGAGATGGCTCTGTATGAGGCTTTGTATGGAGATGAGGTAGATCTCATGTGGGTTGGTTTGAGCCTGGGAGGCTAGGCTATTAGATACTGACTGGTCTAGGATGCTTTGGACAAGGTTAAGATGATTCAGGAGCAGCTTCGAACAGTGCAGTCTAGACAGAAGAGTTATGACGACAGGAAGGTCCATGATGTTGCTTACATGGTTGGGGAGAAGGTACTGCTCACGGCATCACCCATTAAGGGTGTTATAAGATTCGGGAAGAAGGGCAAGTTGCCCCCTCGGTATATTGGGCCATTTGAGGTACTTCAGAGGACTGGGGAGGTGGCTTACAAGCTTGCCTTTCCACCTAGTTTGTCAAGTGTGCATCCAGTATTTTATGTTTCTATGCTCCGGAAGTATGTTGGCGATCGATCTCATGTTTTGGATTTCAGCACAGTTCTGTTGAATGGTGATCTGACTTATGATGTAGAGCCGGTGGCTATTTTGGATCGGCAAGTTCGAAAGTTGAGGCCAAAGGACATAGCTTTAGTAAAGGTGCAGTAGAGAGGTTAGCCAGGGAGACCGAGCAGGAGATGCGGAGCAGATATCCACACCTAATAGAGACTCCAAGTATGTTTCTAGACCCGTTCGAGGACGAACGTTTGCTTAAGAGGGGGAGGATGTAAGAGCTGTAGCCCCATTCCCCCATTTACAGCTCATTTTATGCCTTATAGCTGTTGTGTGACTTGCCGGGGTAGTCCGTTCGAGTCCAGTGGGACTTCAGAATGGAATAAGACACTTAGTCTCAAGGTTGAAAGCTTAAGTTGAAGTGATTGACCGGATGTTGATCTTTGAGTAAACGACTCAGGAATGGAGTTTTGATGGTTTCGTTAGCTCCACTAGGTGATTTTGGACTTAGGAGCGTGTCCGTATTGTGATTTAGAGGTCCGTAGTGGAATTAGGCTTGAAATGGCAAAAATTGGAATTTTTGGAAAGTTTGACCAGGAGTGGACTTTTTGATACCGGGGTCGGATTCCGATTCCGGAGGTTAGAGTAGGTCTATAATGTCAAGTATGACTTGTGTGCAAAATTCGGGGCCAATCGGACGTGTTTTGATAGGTTTCGGCATCGTTTGTACAAATTAGAAGTTCGAAGTTCATTAGGCTTGAATCTATATGCGATTCGTATTTTTGATGTTGTCTGAGGTGATTTGAGGGACCGACTAAGTTCGTATGATGTTTTGGGACTTGATGATAGGTTTGGTCGAGGTCCTGGGGGCCTCAAGGTGAATTTGGATGGTTAACAGATCGAATTGAAGTTTAAGGGAAATGCTGAAGCTCAACTGCTTTTGGTGTAATCGCACCTGTGCGGAGTGGGGATCACAGGTGCGATCTCGCAGAAGCGAGAGGTGAACCGCAGAAGTGGTCAGGGAAGAGGTGAGCAGAGGTCGCAGGTGGGGAGGTCAGTTCCGCACCTGCGATGCCGCAGATGCGGCTTAGGTTACATAGAAGCGGAGTTGGGTTGGCCTGGGCAGGTGCAGGTGCAAGGGATTTACCGCATCTACGAGCCCGCTGGTGCAAGCGAGGCTCCGCAGATGCGAAATTGAGAGAGGGGCTTGTTTCTGTAGAAGAGGGTAGATGGCCGAAGAAGCGCCTCCGCGAGTGCGGAGCATGGAGCGCAGATGCGGGCCTAGGGGATTTAAGTGGTTTCCGCAGAAGCGAAGATTTGACCGCAGAAGCGGTTCCGCAGATGCGGATATGGGGCCGCAGGTGCGAAAAACCTGGGCAGATTATTAAAACAAGAGTTCGCGATTTTTGGCTTCAATTCAAACATTTCAAGCACGGTTTAGGCGATGTTTGAGAGGGTTTTCGAGGGGATTCTTGAGGTAAGTCCCTTATGCTTATTTTTGATCAATAATATTGCTTCCCGTTGATTTTCCCACATAGTTGGTGTGTATTTAAGGTGTATATTCTGAGTTTGAGGCTAGGGATTTTGAGAGTTTGATTTGGGATTTGGGTGGCCATTTGGTGTCGGACTTTGATAAATTTGGTATGGTTAGTCTCGTGGTGAAATGGGCTTTCGGGTTTTGTGACTTTTATCGAATTTCGAGACATAGGCCGAGGAGCCGGCTTTTGAGCCGATTTTTGATTTTGATTAATAACTTAGCATTTTCTTATGGAGTTGATTTCTTTAGCCCGTATTGGTTATATTGCATTGTTTATGGCTAGATTCGAGGCATTTTGAGGCCGTTTCGTGAGGCAAGGGTATATTGGAGTAGAGATTTGCTCGGATTGAGGTAAGTAACAGTTCTAAATTTGATTCTGAGGGTACGAAATGCCATATTACGTGTCATGTGTTTGGTTGAGCTGACGCACATGCTAGGTTACGGGTGTGTGGGCGTGCATCGTAGGAATTGCGACTTGGTCAAATTCCGTAGAACCGTGTAGTTGTATAATATGTTGTTATCTGTACATTCTCCATGTATTAGAGAAATTGAACCACAAATCATGTTTAGACTACGTGTTGGCATTATAGGGACCTACAAAGGTCGTATACATGTTGAATTATCTGCAAAATTTCTGTTTGTATTCAGTCACAGTTTATTTGTATATTACATCTCAGTCTCTATTATTCCTTTTTGATGCATCATATCGTTGCTGTCGGGGTTGCTTATTATGATTTTTGAGAGCCCGGGAGACTGGAGAGGTTGATGACTGAGTGAGACCGAGGGCCTGATTGTGAGGTATTATACTATAGCACGTAAGTTGTCCGTGCAGCACGGACTCGTACGGATCCAGATATTATACTATAGCACGTGAGTTGTCCGTGCATCACGTGAGTTATCCGTGCGGATCCAGATATTATATTATGGCACGTGAGTTGTCCATGCGGATTATAGCGCTTGGGCTGAAGGAGCCCCTCCTGAGTCTGCACACACCCCAGTGAGCGCAGGTACTTATTGAGTGCAAGTACCGAGTGCTGAGTGCTGAGTGAATGGGAGGACTGAGTGACTGTGGCCCTGAGAGGATGTATTTGATTTCATATTTGTTGCACTTAGCTGCCATGTATCACTGTCTTGATAATTTCAGAAAGATATTGCACTCTGTTTCAGTTGAAATTGACATGAAATTACTGTTTTGGCCTTAATTGTCGAACTTGAAAGTATGCCTACCTTCCACGTTAAAATCAATGTAATTGAACTATAACTGTAAAGCTTGTCACTACCTTCAGTTCTTTATTTAGTATTGTTACTTGCTGAGTTGATTGTGCTCATACTACACCCTGCACTTCGTGTGCAGATCCAGGTATTCCGGGACACAATAGGTGTTGATTTCCGCGCACAGTTGGTCTTCTGGAGATTTTGAGGTAGTTGTCGGTGTTTCACAGACCTTGTTTCTCCTTCCCTATCTTTCAACTTATTGTATTTGGTTTCAGACTATATTGGACAATGTTTTCCAGACATGTGATGTATCGATGCTCATGTACTCAGTGACACCCCGATATTGGGACTTTTCGCGTTGTATTTTGGATTTTCTATCCTGTTTATGAGAAGTTGTTATCATTTAAATTGTTTTAAATCCGTTTTCTGTTAAGTGTTGGAGTTATTTCATATATGTCGGCTTTCCTAGTACCCCGATAGGCGCCATCACGACAGGTTAGGATTTTGGGTCGTGACACAAAGTCAGCGACGTTCTTTTTTATGTCCTTCTACCAATTCATCTCCTTGAGGTCGTGATACATCTTTGAGGAATCTGGGTGAAAAGAATACTTGGAATTATGGGCTTCTAACATGATCCTACCTCTCTAGGTCCATCTATGTATGGAACACACAATCCGTCTTGGCAACTCAAAGTACCATCATCTCCCCCTTGTTCAAAAGCCATCGTCTTATGCTTGTGAATCTCTTCTTTTAGCTGCAACAAGTAGGGATCATCATACTGTTTCTCCTGCACTTCGGCTACTAAGGAGGAACAAGTCATGTTCTGGACAATAACTCCACCATCTTCAGAGTCTGAAAGCCGAAATCCTATCTTTGCTAAGCGGTGAACTTCTTCCATCATAGTTCTTTTGTCTGCCTCAATCATAAGTTATACTTCCCATACTTGATTATTTTTTAAGGTACTTCCTGAAAATACTTATAGTATTGTTACGAGCTAAGTCTTTGACCAGTACTCTTAAGATTAGGGTCTCGTACAGTGGCACTACCTTCGTAATGCATAATTAGGCATGATTTTATAGTTTTTATATCTCATGCTAACTATGCAGGTTTCAAATCTCCAACTGGACTTACTGATGATTTTCGCATCTCCTCCTTATATCGAAGGTTAAAGTCTTGTACTTGTGTATTCCTTCTCGTTTTTTGGGATCAAAACAACATACCTTATCTTCTACAATTCTTTGCACTTAATGAATTACGACTCATCTTCCGACTTACTTCTGAGTAATCTTTCTTGTTAGGAAAAACTAAATTACTTACATAAACGGAAAGCTAATGTATTCACAATAATCATACACAATCTTAATGGTTTAACTCTACTCGCACTGTCAATCTGGGGGAAATCCATTTGCGATAACTCTTAAAGGCTATTCTTCTGTAGTTTGCTCTCTTACTGCCTATCTGATTTTTTTCTTCCACAGTCACTGTACTTCGGGTTTAACTAAAAATCTTTGGGTTCTAACACACATTCGATGTTTCAAACTGTTACCCACTCTTTAGTATTAACCTGGCTAAGTAAACCAAATAGTACCTTTACTAGCTCTGCCGAAATTGCTAATTCACTGTATCTACTCAAAACTTACTTACTATTCTTTTACTAACCAACTGCTAGCATCATGTTTTCTTGTTCTGCTTTGAATAACTAAAGTGAAGCATAAAGTTATTCCTACCTTCCCTCACCATCCGACCCTATTCTACGGTCGTATACTATCTTTTTTAAAAAAAACTATGTACATGGATCACACTTAGGAAAATTTCATCTATCTTATATGAAATTAGAATATCTAGCCTCAAACTATCTATACACTTCAAAATCATATTAGACTATAAGCATCCGAGATAAACACTTTCACATAACTTATAAGGGAACTATCATATCTTTTATCTCACAATAATAGCCTCTTCCTACTGTAACTTACTAACGGGGTACTTTCTAGTTCAGATTTGAATAAATCTGAATAACTTAAAATCATTCCCTAAAATTCAATATTGGCTGCTCTTGGTTCTCATTTTGTACATCACATCTTCTTAGTCATAAGCATGAGTCGTACGAAAAATACATCTTTGGTACGTTTCTGACTCCTAGGTAATTTCCCTTAGGTTCTTTTCTGTCCAAAACTATAGTAATCAATTCTATGCCCGCTGCCGTTAAATTATTAACATGTTACATTGTGGGTCTGACATCTGAATTATCATCATCTAACATATGGCTCCATTTCCAAGAATAAAAATGAAATTGTTCTGTGAGGTAAAACATATACGGATACACTACCATACATAAACTTCTCCTTCAGAGTATACCGTCATCTGATAAATCACTTCCTGCACCATCTAGCCAGTATTGGGTCTTAATCCGGACCTAAAACATACAAAATTTTTGCTATAATCATCATTACTTACATTTTCTTTTAGCACCCATAGGCATCACTGTATACTCACAAGTCATGAACAAAATTTGGATCGCTGAAAATCAGAGATCTGGTAACTAAATAACTGAATAGTGGTGTACTGTATAACCATAAATATGCTGACTGAAAGACGGTATAACTGGTAACTGAGGTAAACTAATAACCATAATACATGATAAATGCTTTGGTACTTTCTGATAAGGTTATGCTCTAATCTGTACTACTATCCATTACATCCTTTCAAGTCTCATTTGTTACCAACCAATACTCTATAATTATACCCCAATGAGCAATTATCCTCTCTAGGACCTTAGGTTTTTCCTGCCCGTCACTTGGGCATTCGATACGTCTGGAATTCGAAAGGAAGAGAAGGTTACCTATTGTTATAAGCTTCATGTCACGATCTAGAGTAGAAAGAAATGACACAATCCTGAATGTCTTGCTAGTTAACCGTTTATATGCGTGGCCGGTATACACATATAAAGGGAACTCCACTGGACATGGCTTCATAAACTCCCTAGGACACTTTAACCTAGTGCTCTGATACCAAGCTTTACGAATTTGGGCCTGGACGTAACACGACACCCGATACCTGACTCATGTGATCAAGCGAACAACTGGCTGGCTGAATCAACATGTGATATCATAACATACTGAATGCGAAAGATAAACTACCACATGCTGATATACTAAAAAGTCTGAATAATATAAATCAAGTGCGAAAACACTAATATAAGTCGAAATATATCTCTAGCCAATATTGCTTAACATGAAAAGCCTGCGGCTTTTTCTAACTGTTACTCTAGTCTATGAAGCCTCTAATGAAGTACTGAAAATACTGACTGTCTGTAAATACTGAAAGACTGTAAAGTAATGATAATGCCTCGAAAGAATTGGGGCTCACCAAATAGCTGGTACGAGAATCCTAGCGCTCTGAATCGTCAACCTGTAAATCGTTACCTGCACCGTGAGATGCAGGCCTCGGACAAAAGGGACGTCAGTACATTTGAATTGCATTAGTATGTAAAGCAACTGAAAGAAAAAAAACTATAAATACTGAAACTGAAACTGAACTAATAAATGATAACTGAACAAGGAAGTAAAGATATAAATACTCCCTCTTCTGAGTGATGAACCATCTGTTTATCTGAAAGTAAGTAAGCTACGACCTTAGGCCCAATATATATGTGCACAAGTTGCGGCCTCGGGCCCAAGTATTCGTATACATAACTACGCCCTCAGGCCCAAAGATGCATAAAGCATAAATTGCGGCCTTAGACCCAAAGATGCATAAAGCATAAACTATAGCCTTAGGCCCAAATATAGGTGTTCAATATCAGGAACTGAGAATCATACTGCAATACTGAACGATACTAAGTTACATGATACTGGTATGCTGAATAGAACTAGACTGAGACATGTATTCATGAACTGATTATGAGAACTGAAGCTTCAACTATTTATGACATGTTGAGTAATCTAGACTGAGACTTATGGGCATCAAACACAAGTCTCACAACATTCGAAATGAAAGTCATGAACAAATTACGAAGCTAGAGAATAGAATTTCTGCAACTATTCAAGGAACTAAGCTTAATTATATTTTTGAGGCGATTAGTAATATTGTAAAAGAAACGTAGTGTAGGGAGAATCATTAACATTCCCAAACATATAGAGTTAGCCTCGCATAGCTTGACTCTAGCCTTTTTAAGCGTATCATACTGTTCGTCGCCACTTCCAACGATAATCCATGGCAACATATATCAAGAGGAACCAATATTAGCACTAATACTCATATTTTACTCACTTGGGTATTTTATCAAACAACTTATGAGCGTAAAGCCTCATATCCCTTATTAATGGTGTTTTCTTCACTCAATTCACATTCTACTACTTCTAGGTGATTCTACAATCTCAAATAAATGTAACTAACACTATTTTTCATCACCCAACTGATTACAATAATCTTAAGTCAACAACCCAAAACCCTAGCTTAGTTCATTTGATTTTCTTTATCAAACCCATTTACTATTCTCCAAGAACTCACCAAGTCACAACTATAAATGATTAAGGAATAGAAGCATTACCTTTTTGAAGTTCAATCCTCTTGCATTCGAGTTCTAGGATTTCTTATCTCAACAATAATGTCTCAATCGAATATCTAATGATTTGAAGGGTTTACCGATATTAATAAGGTGTTGGAGAACTGAAATTAACTTAGAATCATCATTAGAACTTACCTTGGATGATGGAGGGACCTTGGAGGAAGTTAGGTTATTGAGAGCTTCCCTTTGTAGAGCAAATTTTCGTGTTTTAGGGTGTGGGATGATGTGCCGGAGAATTTCGGCACATTCTGATACTAATTGCTTAGATTTTAACTTGTTTTAAATGCAATTTCCCTAGGTACTTATGTAATTTTAGTATTTTTTGCAGTGCATGAGGTGTAAGGACCTAAGAGCATGGAAAAGAGTTCAAAAAGCTACAAAAAGACAAGAAAAGAGCAGAAAAGCATCGCAGAGGTGGATATGCTATCGCAAATATCACATGCGAGCGGCATACTTTACACTAAGATCGCAGATCAAGACGGACTTCTGGGCAAAGTTCAACGTCAAGAATGCGGCCTCATCTGCGATCGCATAACTTGTCTGCGAGCCGCAGATTGCACACAGAGATTGCAGACCAAAATAGAATCCTGAGCGAAGTTCAATGTCAAAAATGCGGTCGCTTCTGCGATCGCATAACGTGTTTGCGAGCCGCAGAAGCAACCGCAAACCAAGCATGAAGTTTACTGGAGGAAGAAAATGCGATGCAAGATGCGGTCGCATGTCTACAATGCGGACCGCAAACCATGAATGCGGTGAAAGCAAAACTACGGTTAGAATCTGCGGTAGACATGTCAAAAATGCGGACCACATTTCTGTTATGCGACAGAAATGCGGTCGCATATTCAACTTCAGGGCAGATCAGTCCGAATTTTGTCTCGATTTTTGAGCCTCTATAAATAGGTCTATTAGGGTTTTGTGGGGGCTATCTTGTCAGACTTTGAAGCTAAAGTACAAGGCTTGAATATTCCTTTCTTTTGGAAGCTTTTGGGTCAAGAATCTTTCACTTTGTAAGATTTATGACAATTAATATTCTCTTGTTTTCAGATTTTATTATGAGTAGCTAATTTTAAACACTAAGGTTGTAGACCCTAAATGGATGTGATGTTATTGGGTGTTTAACATTGAAGATATATTTAACGGTTGATTGATATTTATTTACTTCTCATTCTTCAATCATTGTTGGTGGTTGCAAACATTAACAAGCCGCGTTAAATTCTATCTTTACTTGGGAAAGTGGGGTAGAATTTGGTAGAAGTAAATATCAAAGATTCAAGGCTTTAAACCTTGTCGCTTAGGAATAAGTGGGTTTTTATTTGGCATAGATTGATTGTTCTTAATCACAACTCTTTTATATTTGGAAAAATCATAAAGAGGAAATATTACCTAACTATTGGAAAATATTGGGTGGTCACCTAGACATCACTTGCATATCAAAAAGAATCTTCCGTTAGAAATATATCATATTGACATCGATAGCATTACACTTCATTAATGGGGACACAACCTTGGTTTCTTTAATCAAATTATTTACATTCTCAACATTGAAATTAGACTTTATATAAAACCAAATTCAATTCATACTCTTGTTCCGGTTAACCGGATAGAATTACGACTTTAGTTGAGTAACACACTAATCAAGTAAACTTTTCACACCTATTCCTTGTGGGATTCGACCCTAACCTTGTTGGGTTATTATATTTGACATCGACCGCTTACACTATTTATTAAAGTGTAATTTGAGCGTATCAAATTTTGGCGCCGTTGCCGGGGAATACGATTTTGAAATTACTAATTAGTGTGTGCTTTACTTACGTCTTATTCTACTCTATCACACTTTGCTTGTTTTGCTTGGTATTGATAGGAAAACATGTCGGAATATGGTGAAGACGTGGAGGCAGAAATGGAAGGAAATCCTTTTGCGGATATCGAGGAGTACATTGAGGATACAAATGTTATTGTACCTCCTGCTATTGGCGCTGCAACTTTCAAGGTGGAACACAGGTTAATTCTTATGCTCAAAGCGGATGGGTTTTTCAGGAATTCCACTGATGATGATCCAACACGACATCTTAGAAACTTCTTGGGTGTATGTGCAATGCATAAGCAGAACAATATCTCTGACGATGCCCTAAGGTTGAGATGCTTCAAGTACTCTCTAGCTGGGGACACAAGGAAATAGCTTCAGAATCTTCCTCCAAACTCCATTCTTTCCTGGCCCGAACTTTTCCGAGCTTTCTTGTCTAAATGGTTCCCATAAAGTAAGAAGTCTGAGCTCCGGGATAAAATTTTCTTCTTCAAGCAATTACCTGGAGAACAACTACATGAGGCATGGGATTGTTTCAAATTATATTTGGTGAGGTCTCCCAACCATGATTTCCCGGATTCTATTTTGTTGGAAAAATTCTACATGGGCTTGGATCTGATGAACCAATCTATAGCCAAGAATGCAGCTGCCGGATCTTTCATGGATAAATCATTCACAAGGGTGACACAAATACTTGAAAAAATGGCAAAGCATAATCAAGCATGGCATTCTGAGGACACTACAGGTGGAATTGCATATGGCTCTCCTTCCTTGAGCAACATGATCAAGGAAAATCAAGAGAGAGATCAAGTGATTGCATGGCTCGCTATAAATATAAATGTGTTGACAAAGATGTTCACCGAAAGCCAAAAGAAGAAAGTGAATGTGGTTGAGAATGTGCAGCCCGTACCAAATGAAGATTTTGAGGAAGCAAATTATGTCAACAACTCTCAAGGAGGGTATAAAAGGTAACATTACCAAGGTCAAGGATCACAAAATCAATGGAGGCCAAACCCGCAAGGGCAAGGCCACCAACAATGGCGAAACGACCAAGGTGGCTCAAACCAAGGAAATTGGAACAACAACAACGACTTCTCAAATCGGAGTTCAAATCCCTATGTTCCCCCAAAAGGGTCAATACTCAAATCAAGGTTCCTCAAGTGAGTCTAAGTTGGAAAGTATGCTTGAAAGGACACTGAAAAATCAAGAAAAATCTGACAATTCCATGAGGAACATGACCGAGCTTGTTGGCTCTCATACTGCATCCATTCAAAAATTAGAGATGCAAATGAGAGATCTCTCTAGGGAGCAAAATCCAAAGCAAAAGGGAATACTCCCTAGTGATACAATTGCGAACCCAAAGGGTAGTGGGAGTGGCGCAACTTCTTATGTCATGGCAATTACTACTAGGAGTGGGAAGGTACTACAAGGAAAGGGTGAACAAGTGGTTGAGGTAGAAGAATTCTAAAAAGGGGTTGAGGTTGAAGAGCCAAGTGTTGTCGAAATTGAGAAAATTCCAGCAGATGTGCAAGTCCAAGAAGAGACCCGAGAAGTGGTAAAGGAAAAGGCAAAAGAGACACCAAACATTCTTTCGCCTATTCCTAGA